>JANHGB010048605.1:0-20150 GCA_026283785.1 Coracopsis vasa
GGTTAAAAGCACGGTGCTTGCTTACCTTTCACAGCGTAGTCCCACATACCCAGCTGGGCATTCATCACATATTAATCTAGGAGAAATCAGCTGTGAACAAAGAAAAATATAGTGGTAAGCAATCTGTATCCTACCTACAGATTACAAGTATACTAGCTCTGCTAGCTAACTACTTAGATTCATAGTAGGCTAACAGATTCATGCTACCCAGGCACATTTTTCCTTTTATCCACATTTCTTTTCTTATTCTGTACTCCTTCCCCATATGCCACAGCAAAATTATATTCTGAGTCTCTTTCTTTCTCCCTGTGACATCTTCATTGCTGCTTCATTAACCAGTGCACCATCAGTGCATTTCATTACAGCTTCTCTCCTGGCTCACTGTGCTGATGCTAAAATGCAGCAATTAACTGGCTATCAAAATACTAGTCTGTATTTTAATCCTTACTACCATTCAAAAGAGGAGGAAGTAATCTCTGGCAAAATCCCAAATAAACCTCATATTTTATCTATTACACTTATTGGCCCACGAACCTGAAAGGCGCTGGAGAGGTATAGTGTGAGATGTGACAGATTTATTTATCTATTTATTTACTGTAAAAGGCTGGGGGCATACCTCCTATCTGATCAGTGTGTTAAGACAATTTAGTCTGATTTTATGTATGCACATTCAACTGACCTTGAAAAAGTACTAAAGTTAATGAAAACATGCTTCAATTTCATGATTTTTAGGAAATGAAAAGGCCATTCTGTGATAGATATCCTCTGTGACATATAACTCCAGTTCTACCAGTAGAGAGGGGACATGATTTAAGTACTAGCTGATTTCCAGTGGGTTTCCTAGGTTGGGAATATACTCAATTCATTTTTAAGTGAAGAGGAAAATATAACTGCAATTGAGATAGAAGCATGTAAATCAGAACCAGAACACAGAAGAATAAACCAGGCATATTCAGAATCTCCTTTGTACCCATTAAAAGGAAAATACGAAACTTCATGGCCTCTTCAGAGGACTCAAATGTTAAAAGATGTGGCAGTGTCTGGTGTGAATTTTTAGGGGAATGGGACTAAGGATGTTGTCAGTCCCTTTCGATCCTCTGTTGTCTCTGTCAATGCCAGCCCTCCCTACTACGCTCCATCAGAGCTCTCTAGCAGTGCTGCATGTCAGACAGCTGTGAAGCTGCATCTGTTCTCTGTTTTCCACACAATTAAAGCAAAGAGAAAAAATATAAATAAGACAAATTACTCTTACACTAAATTATGTGAAAAACTGTCTGAAGTTTTGGATTTTGTAGGAACATGATGCAAGATTTTGCCTTTTTAAAAATGTGGTTTTGCAGGATTTTTTAAGTACCATTTTTAAATTGATAGCCCTATTTTTATTCTAAGTACATAAATGGTTTTCTGTCTTGCACACATCACTTTTTGGTTTGGGGAGGAAGATGTGAAAGAAGTAAAGCGAGGAAGGAAAAATGCATGTCATGCTAGCTACAGACAAGGCAAATCAGTAGCTAATTTATAAGGGACTAGAAGAAAAGACTGACCCTCTTGCATTAATTGAGGTACAGCACACAGTATGTAGAGTTGCCAACACAAAATTCATTAAGGTTTTCATTTTTCTATTATTTATATTGTAGCTGTGACTGAAGGCCCTAGTCATGAACACAGACCAATGTGTACTCATAAAAGGAGTAGGAAAATAATATTACTTTTATTAGATTTATAATGACACGAACTCTGAGCATGGTCTGTCTGGCACCACCAAGACAGCACCCTCACAGTAAGCTCTGCGGACAGCAAAAATAGATGAATGTGACTCTTACGGAGGAAGATACAGTCATTTTACAGAGAGAATATTCATACAAGAGTACTTCACTTGGAAATGAGAAATGTCCAATGAAAGCCACATATAGGCTGTGTACCTTAGTTTTTACAGTAATTCATTACATACTTATCACTTACAGGCATTGCAACAGAAGTGATTTACAGGCTGAAGAATAATGTGAATGGCTGAGATTAAATTTGAAGGCCAGTGTAAAAGACTGGCAAAGGGCAATTAAGAAATAAGTACTTGGAAAGAAAAGGAAAATTGACATTTATGTTTTGTTTTACTGGGTACAGAGATATAATTTAATTAAAAAAAATCCCCTATGATTTTGAAATCTGATCATTTTGGTCTCAGGTGGGAATGATGGGTTTTGTGTTGCATATCTCAAAATATTCTCTCTTTCTTCTTCCCTTCTTTCTTTTTCAGGTTACCTGTGCAAATTTAACAAATGGAGGGAAAACAGAACTTCTAAAATCAGGAAGCTCCAAATCCACACTAAAGCACATATGGACAGAAAGTAGCAAAGACTTGTCCATCAGCCGACTGCTGTCACAGACTTTTCGTGGAAAGGAAAATGATACAGATTTGGACCTGCGATACGATGCCCCAGAAACTTATTCTGAGCAAGATCTCTGGGACTGGCTGAGGAACTCCACAGACCTGCAAGAGCCTCGGCCCAGAGCAAAGAGACGGCCCATTGTCAAGACTGGGAAATTTAAGAAAATGTTTGGCTGGGGAGATTTTCATTCCAACATCAAGACTGTGAAGCTAAATCTGTTAATAACCGGGAAAATCGTTGACCATGGCAATGGGACATTTAGTGTTTACTTCAGGCATAACTCCACTGGTCAAGGGAATGTATCTGTGAGCCTAGTGCCCCCTACAAAAATAGTGGAATTTGACTTGGCACAACAGACGGTGATTGATGCCAAAGATTCAAAGTCCTTTAACTGTCGAATCGAGTATGAAAAGGTTGACAAGGCTACCAAGAACACACTCTGCAACTATGACCCTTCAAAAACCTGTTATCAGGAGCAGACCCAGAGCCACGTGTCATGGCTCTGCTCCAAGCCCTTTAAAGTAATCTGTATTTACATTTCCTTTTATAGTACAGATTATAAACTAGTACAGAAGGTGTGTCCTGATTACAACTACCACAGTGACACACCATACTTCCCATCAGGGTGAGGACCAACACGTGTCTGAGACTGAAGCCTGGGGAATAAAAAAGGTCATATGACAGGGCTGTAACCTCGAGGAGGAAGGCCACATCTATTGCCTGGAATGTGTCTACCTACTGCTGCTGATGTCAAATGGCTACAAATATGTTAGTGGAAAACAATCTAATGTAATTTTTGCCCAGTCAGCTCCATGTATCAGTCTAGTTGTAAATCACTATGGATTTGAAATAAAACCATACACATATACAGAGACACACACTCTTTTCATCTCACATCTATTGAGAGTCCTGTTAAGAGAGCTTTCATTTTCAGATGTGTAAGGTTTCAGGATAACCTGTCATCAAGCAAAATGGATTAACTAGATAGAGAATGGTTTCTAATTCAGACTGTTATGGAAATCTCTTCGAAGGTCCCTTGGGTACACACCAATCAATAATCCCCAGGCATGCATTCTATTGCTTGGAGTAGCTGTACTGGTAAATACTACTGTAGGAGTAAACACTTGTTAAAATGGGAAAATTGTGTGTCTAGAGTTCAGTATTCTTTATTATATGAACACAGCAAAGCATTGTGACTTTTTTCCAGCATACAGTAGGCACATTTGAGGTGGTGTTAGGTGGCTTTTTTCCATGGAGCAAGCCTGTTATTAGTAAAGATGGGCAAACATTTGGAATTTACATGTGGGTAGACATTCTGGTTTCATGTTTATCTGACTCTTTAATCTCTGATTCTTTAAACCTGATTGAGTTTAGGCCAGCTAAGGTACTTAAAATTTCTGCAACTGATCATTAAGAAGGAAAATGCCTGGTGGAGAACATGTAAGTTATAAGTGGCTGTCTTATCTTTATTACAAAATATTGTAACAAATTCAATATCCTAGTCTTCATTTGTATGAATGGTTTGTATTGTACATAATTTAACCAGTGTTATTTGAGCTGCTTATTAATATTAACTTGTAATTGTCTCTCTGCTTGTTATTGGTTACAAACAATCAAGGAAATGAGGAATCCGTTTTATCAATGTAGCTGTAAACTCCATTAAAAGACAGAACTATGTACAAAGCATTTATTCAGCTAAAGTCTTGTTGAAAGCTATACATATACAACATTACAGTCTGTCTGTATTTAGATATTTTCTTTCCAGAGAAAAAAAAAGTGAACTGTACATAAAAATAAAAAATCTTAAAGTTGAGTTTCAATATGTACTGTGTAGATAGTAGTTTAAATGGTTCAGATGAGCAAATAGCACTCCAAGTCTGACATGGTCTTCAATCTTATCTCTTTCATATGTACATACAGATGCATATATTTATAAATTTGTGTGTGCATGTATGTACGTGTATATGTATGTGTGTGTGTGTGTATGCAAATACATGTAGGCATATATGTACAATATATATAATAATTTCTCAGGCCCTATTCCTAGCAAGCAGATGTTACTACTGAAGCATACTGATAACCTGAGTGGCAGCCCCAACTCAGATAAGAAATTACAGGAGGAGGGCTTTGTTTAAAATGATTTATTATCATTTAAAAGTGTGGAAACATGGAGCCACTCTCTGTATTCGTAGGCCTGTCTTTGCCTTAATTCTAGCCTTCTCTGAGGCACAGATCTCTATGGAAAGAAGAGGTCCCTTTTGATGGTACGAGGGCATTTTGTTCCTATAAACAAAAAGCTCATAGCTTTTGTTGTTTTATTTTTGGTTTGGCTTGGGTTTTGTGCATAGTGGCATACATACCCCCAGCATCCAGGTGACCAGCAGCTATAACAAGTCCATGCCTACAAGAAGGCTGCCCAAAGAGCTCAGTATTTCATTTTGTGTCTTTCAGAATTATCGTTCCTCATAATATTTTCTTTCCACTTCCACCCTCACACCCCAGGTTCTGTGCTCTTGTGTCAAAGCTGTGAATGCAGATATGGGTCAGCTTCCAAATATGCACACCATCATGAACAGCTTCTTAAGTCCCCATAAACACTCCACTAATGTTTCAAGAAGTGAGAAGTTTGAAAACTTCCAGTTGTGGACATTTCTTGCTGAAATGCGCAGAACCTAAGTGAGAATGAAACAAAGCAAATCGATAATTTTCACTTTGATGTATGGGTAGTAGAGGAGACTTCCATATTATTATTGATTTGGCTTCTTTATGTGGGAATGTTTGTGGGAATTACTTTATAGACATATATATACATTTCCCAGAATAAACCTGTGACCCTGGACCCTGTGTACATTTGGAGAAAGAAATGGTCCAAGCCATACAGTCCAGATTCTGGTCTCATTCAGGAATATGCTGAGATGCAACTTTTCTTTTCTTTGACAGGAATTGTGATTGTACTGGCAGTGTTTAGTCTTTTGTGCTCTATCGAAAGTAACTGTTCTGAATATAAACCATTAAGGTATTTGTACTATAACCAAGAGTTAAATCTTGTCTCTATTAAAGTAAGTACAAAGTTGAGTTCAGTACAAATTTCCATTTAATAGTAAGCAGAATTCCAGTGTTAAATATGATTAGCAAGCTTAGCAATCTGTAATTGAGCATTAAATCCATTGTGTTCTTCTTTATATTTCTGAAAAATTGATGTGAAATACTATTACTGGTAGTTTAATTATTTTTTTTTTCCTTTTTAAAACTTCCTATAAATATATGAAGTATATACATTCTGTTCATATATATATTTATCCACTTTTCAAGTAATATAAATATAAATCTGCCTTTGTCACAATCAGTATTTTAGTCTTAAGCATTTGAAGAGCTTGCTGTTCTTCATAAGCATTCTTGAGTTTGAACTTGGAAGAGTTCTTTTGGTGAACTAGTCATGAAATAGTTATTTAATATGGAAATATATAATGTGTTCTTAGGTGCTAGTTCATTGCATTTCTCTTTGGGAAATATTTCATGTTTGCTAACTTTGTTAAAGAATGTTTCTGGTTTTACCATTTGAAAAAGGAATTTAATGAACAAGAATGTTTTAATTCAGTTAAACAATGTATGTATGAGTATCTTGGTCTTGCACATGAATAATGCCTTAATGGAGTGCTAGGCCAGGCAAATATTGCCTCAATATAAGTCACCAATTCTAGACTTAATAAAGATATCTATCTCTAAAAGTATATTTTTAAGATTAAAGAAGGTCAAATTATTTATTTTTAAGAAATTAAGAGACTGGTTCTGTTCACTAAAACAAAAACCAAAACAATTAAAGCATGTTTTTTGTCTTATATTCACTATATAGAGAAGTCACAAATAGGGGTATTTTAATGAAACCAACTGCTCCTGCTGCAGAAATACATGGATCATGCACTTTGAGCAAAAATCAATATATTAAACTTCGGTTGGATGGGTCAGTGATAGAACTGATGTGTCAGCCTAAGTGCTTTTGAGTAAAGAAATCCAGGATATAGGAAACAGATGGTTTTACATGGCAAAAATCACCGGTCAAGGTTCCAAACAGTGATGAAAAGCTGAAAGATTTTAACTTGTTATGTTTATCAAAATACTTTGGCATGGGACAGAAAATATACTTTCTTCCCTTCTTATGAAGTCACTTGCTCAGTTTTATATCTTTCTCTCACTTTCCCAGGTTTGCATGGATAGTAAGCAAACTAATAAATTCATCTTTACAAAGACCTTGTCTTTCAAAGTTTCCCTTAATTAATGAGCATGATGTCAGAAACTGTTGAAATTTACTGTCCTAATTTACAATGAACTAAGAAATGTTTGAACTCCATTCATAGAAGAGCAGAATGGAAGTTTCAGAGAAGTATGGCGCATGATAGCCTATTGATTTAAGTAATACTACTCAACGGGTTTAGTCAGAAGGCAGTTTTACTGTGATTATCATTACATCCTCATGTATTCTGAAACCTGTGCTTTAAATTGGAATCCCATAGGAATATCATAAACTACTCTGAAACTGATGTGTCAGAGAACTGTGGAGAAAAACGGGGATTACAAAATATCTGCTACTTTTACAGAGAAAACAACCTAAACTTAAGCATCTGATCTGAACAACTGCCCTTCATTAGAAGATACTACATAGATGAACACTGTGTGAATCCTCTTTGTCCTTCTGGGACAGAGGTGGTCAAGTTGTATCTGACTGAATCCAGAAATGGAAGAGAATCTCATCTCTAGTTATCTGCACTTAACTGTGTGTCATAATGTTGAAGAGACTGCAGAGAGCTGCATCAAAGATCTGTTTTGTTAGGAGTTGCATAATACAGCTCCTGTACAACACTTATTCAGAAATCTATACATTGTAGACATATTGTATACAATACCTCTTCAGAAACAGTTTTGATACCATGAAGTCCCAATTTTCAAAACAGTGTACTACGGAGTTCTTTCAAATCATGTATTTATAAATTTGAGGCATATTGTTTATGAAATCAGTTTAAAAGAATATATGCACTGTTCTCAAAAAAGTACTGTTTTTAAATACTCATATATTTGTCAATGAAATACAAACATTCCTGATATTTTGCAAAACTTCTGATTCCACTGTATCACTCTGGAATTCATGAGAAGTGATTCAGTTTGTGCATGCATTAAAAAATTGAAACATTGATTATAATTTATACTAAAGTCCTTTTATGAGTTACCCTGTTATCACTTTAATGTATGAGTATAACTACACTTTCCAAAAACATTTTGACAGTGGAAGCACAGTCTAATAAAAGTATTTTTCTTTTTCTTCCTTTTTTTCTTTTTTTGTTTTTAAAGAATGGGCAATATCTGACTAACATCATGCTAAAATCGACAGATTAACTTTCTAGATAAAGTTTAGAAAGTCAGCATCTGTGGATAAGATTAACACATTTTGCTGTTTGTAAAAAGAGCACTCATTAAAATAAGACTGTCATTTGTAAAGATACAATAAATTGCAGGACTGTAGGAATATTGTGTTTTCTTGAGTAGTACACTCCAGACAATATGATCATGTAAAATATGATCCCTTCAAAAGGGTTGTTGCATCCTATAGTTAAAGATAAAATCTTTTCATTGTTTTCTATATTTCCTGATAATTTGTTAAATTACTATCATTACCCAAACTAACAAGTAGATCACTTCATTTTGTGCAGGACTTTATTTTTTCATTGGAATATAGCTATACATTTTTTTTGTTCTGCTTGAAGGACATATAGCTGATGGAGCTCTATTTCAGCTTGGGCTGATGTCCTGTGCATGATATACATAATTTTAAATCCTTTATCTTAATCTGCTTTTGGGATAAAGAAACAAATGTAGCTTTTTGTAGGTGCTTTAGATCAGGATAAAACCAAAGAATCACATGAACTTTAATTCTAAGAGAGATACAGTCCTATTGTCAAAGATAAGATTTGAGAAGATGGAGCATGTGTGAGATTTAGTCTTAGTTCAAAGTGTACCTCAGCCATTTATCAAGTAGAGATATTTCTGTGAGAGAAGGCTTTAGTGATCTGTGAAATGAACTTCTGCCTGTTGTTAACAGGAAATTAAAAGTCCAGTATACCTACAGATCTGTTCATTGTAGAAAATAAGTAAAACCAGAGTTGGCAGAGACATAAATAACATGAGCCCTTCAGTTCCTCATCTAGGTCACAGTGAATCTATAATGAGATGGAAAAGCCTGCTTAGAAATGAACAACCTGTGGAGAAATGAGGCCACTTATGAAGTCCAGTTAATAATGTGGGCACTCAGCAGTAACACAGCTTGTATATCAGTGAGACTTTAACAAGTTGATTCCCAAATGAATCTTCCATAATTTAAGAACAATTAATGAAAACTTTTAGCTGATGAACTTCAGTAAGTTAGCTGTAGCCCTTTGGAAAGCAGGAGTAGTAATTGCTATTGGTTATTTGATGAAAATTTTGGACTTTGTTTTTCTCAAATACTGCTTAGCAGTATTTTTCAATACCATCTCATATTATGGGATGATAATACCTCCTCTGTGTATCAGAGAATTTTCAATTGGCCACCAATTCTTTAATCAAAACTATTACAGCGAGAAATATTTTAGCAAGGAATATCTCCCTTATCCAAAAAAGTATCATTTTCTCAGACCTTTTCTACTAAGTGCTGAAGAAGTGTTTCTACCTTTTTTATCTGCAGACTATACATTTGCTGAATTTAGACCCCTGGAAGAAGGGTTTCCTTTCTGTTGAGGTAGAAGAATCCTTTTCCCTTATTCATGGGAATCTTAGAATTTTTCTCCATATAGACAACTTGATTAATTGCACAAATGTTACCTGTAAAGTTACCTTTCATTAACCACTCCAGAAGAACTCTGTTGGTGTTTTCAGAAAAACTCACATTTCCTCAGTCTACTGCAATTAAACAATACAAATGAATGCAATATTTTTGATAGAAACCCAATAATAAAAGATCTCATCACCTTTCTCTAATGAAATTCCTCCACATTCAAAGTTAAAATGGTCTCTCTTGGATCTCAAACTGCAAAAAATTACTTCTAATGAGCACTCTGCTATTACTTCTAATAGAAATGGCAAGCCTTAATTATACTGCTTTCCAGTGTTCTTTCTCATTTACCACTTGAGTTTTGAAGCAGCAGTTTTCAGATATCTTAGCAACTTCTTTCCTACACCACTATTTTCTTGCAACTCTACCTCTGTAGGCCCATTTGATTTCACAGATGTAAGAATCACCTGTGAAATTTATTAGCAAATTACTTAGACCAACTTCTAGATCATTGTTGTGATGTCATATGTAAGAACTAGTTTATTCTTTTCTGGTTGATTTCTGGTGTGCTCTCTTCCCTGTTTGATATGTTTTATCTTACTCTACCTCTTATTTGAACTAATTTTGCCTATTTCAGATCACATACAAGTAGTGCTCCACATTAATGTGTTTTGCACATAGGAGTGGATGTATAATTATGTATTTACTAAAACTGAGCTAATGAGTTGACTGCATTAACTCATTTGGAAATACTAAGTAACAAGAGGTAGTGGTACTTATGATTATTTCTTGGGTAAAGATTTAAGTATGCCATAAAGTAGGTACTTTATTCATAGGGCTGGGAACTGATGTAAAGAAAGTTCTTGTCTGTAAGTGTCTAAATATCATTAAAAGGTAAAATTATTTTTTTGGTGGTGAAACAAATCAATAATAGAATTTCACACTACTGCTAGTAAATACACGCTATTTCCCTTTAGTTTCCTGCTATTTCTTGTATGCTTCCAGGTAGCAGGTTTCTATTCCTTCCACTTCCTTTCAGACTTCCAAGATATTAACATTCTGTTTTAAAAGGCTTTATATTATGTTTCCTTTGCTACTCTTACATAGCTTAGAACATCTGATGGCTGGTTTCCAAGAGAAGGCAAATAAACTTCCATTATCATAATTTCCTCTCTCACATTTTGAATTTGCAAATTTCCAGAGCTTCTAGCTTATCCAGCTAGCATACTTAAGTTTACTCTCCGCCCTGTACTGATTTTTCATCTCCCAGTTTTAGATCTTTTCTGTTTTCTGTATTTGTGGAAAATTAGAGTCAACTGTAAGACTACTTTTTTTTAGGTTATTTGGATCCTAATATAAGAATCCACTATAATGTGCAAACTGTAAATTAAGTACAGAACCTGTTCAGGGCTGCAGATTATATACGGATAAGCAGAAGGCACACAGAATACCAATTAATTAATTAAATTCAAATTAATAATGAAACAACACATCCAAAAATAAGCATAATTTTATGTGTAATTGTAAACATATTTATTTATTAATCCTTTCAATTATAAGAAGTATGAGATTATAGTCTCTCTTTACATATAGAGAAGACTAGGAAGATAAGTTTGATGAGACACTGAAAACTTGCTGGTAAATTGTCAGACATAAACTTAAGAGTTCCAGGAACCTGCTCTCAGGTTTCAATCACTAGATATCGCTGCCCTGCAACTGATTGGAAACAATGTCTGAGCCAGGTACAGGCCACTAGAAGGTCTACATTTTAGCATGACTGCTATAGATTTAAAGAAATGAATGAAAGGGAGTTGCAAAGCTGTCTAATTCTGAGCTTCTGACCAGAAAAAGGTTCAAGAGTACTTAGACCACACTTAAAGGTTTTTGTTTCAACTATAAATTGGTTTTAGGACTCTCTGGTGTGCTTGATTCCTTGTTCTCACAAGTTAATTAGCCCCAAAACTCAGCCAGTATTTCTCGAGTATTCTTGTGTCTTTTCCCCAAGGGAAGCTTGAGGTCTCTCACTTTCTCACTCCTGCTTTCACTCTCAATCTCATTCTTGCTCCTAGAACTGGCATGTCTTGATGTTAGAAATGAAGGTTATAAACCCATTTCTCCATGCTCTCTCTGCTCTTATATCCATCAGGATGGTGTACTTTAGTGTTTCCAATCTGATAGTATTAAAAATCACCACTGCCAGTGAAGCAATTATTTCCTTCCAAATCCTCTTGGACTGAAAAAATAAACAGAAGTTTCCTTTATAGTATTCTTTTACATGTTTGAAGGCTGTTACCAGACTCAGCCATCAGTCATAGTTTTTCTAGACAAAGCAGTCAGTTTTTATAGCATATTTGACTGTATTCCTATGACTAAAACTTACCTACCCTGTCAAGTGTGGAAACCCAAAGAAAACAGACTATTCTGGCTGATGTCTTACCAAGGGTGAGTAAACCAGAATATTAGTAATTCTCTTCTGTTTCTTTCTATGTACTAGTAACAGTGTTGTATGCAATACCAATATCATAGTTATTTTTCAGTGTGTATCATTGACTATGCTGATTATACTGACTACAATTTGCTTATTTAGTAATGCTGTCTAACATGTAATTTTGCATTTTCTATTTGTGCATTTGATTTTTTCTGCTTAAGGGAATATTTAAACTGGTAAATTGCAGTAAAATAGGTTACAAATTTTACAGCACACTAGCGTCTCTATGCCAGCTTCCCCTGTGAATTCTTGTAGCTTGCATTAATATTGGCTCTGTGCAACATGTGGAGTAGATGACATCACACAGAGCTGTACTTACTGCTTAACAAGAGTATCAGCATGAAAAGTTACTACGCAGCATGAAGTGTTCGTACTTTAGTTTGCTGTACTAACCTGCTTGTGCAGACAAACCCCAAGTGTAGTACGCTGCACGTCTCTCTTATGAATTTCCTGTTATTGATTTCAGACCAACCGCCCCATTTATCAAGATGATTTTGGTATTACATAATGTATCTCTCTCCTCCCCTTTTCCCTTTCCAAGTCACAACATCAGCTTTTCATAGTCTTTAATGACATTGTAAATCACTGCAAAATGGCACAGGTGGGGTCTTAATACTGGCAGAATAACCAAGATGGCATTTTTATAGTTACAGTTTTTTAGACTACAATCACAAGATTTTAAAGAAATGATTAAGTGGGGACTAAGAAGAAGACTCACAAGATTATTCACCAGAAGAGATAACTTTCATGCACTGAGGGAATAAGATACTTTCATCATTTATCTGCTTTTGGGAGAAAAGAAGGTCATAAACTTTAAACTTAAAGTAGATTTTTGTGCGTAAAGTCAAGGCAGAAAAGTGCTTCTCTTGGAACTAGTGCCCAATTCCTTCTCATATTAATGAGAGAAATAATTCTCCAGAGGACTATATATGTAGTTTCTTTGGTATTTATGCTGACAGTTACTAATTGATTAGAAGTAGCCGTTACTTCTTGCTTGTTAGTAGGTATGTGTTACAAATACAATCTTTGCCTGGATCAGAGGTTTCAGTTTGCAGAAAGATTTTTTGTATAATTCAAAAACAAGCTTCTACATTTTAATGGGTTACACATGCTTGGAGAAGCTATGCAAGGTTGCATTATATGTTAATACTGTCTTATCATCAAAACAAGGATTTTAACTATTATAAAAATTATTTCTTTTTGATAATCATTAAATTTTGGTCATTTAGTTTTAAACTGAATTTAACCCTTTATAAAATTTTAACTACAAATATTTGGAAACCTAAACTCACCTATAGCTACTCTTTACACTGTTTTACCTTTAGCTGTCAGCTCTCTTGTTTACCTCTGGTTCTAATGCGGCTATAATAACATGTGGAGTAGCTTCATGTGAAAACAAAGGGACAGTTTGGTTTGGTTACTTGCAGCAGAGACAGGCTTTGCCAGTGCTCTGACTGGAATGGATATAAGGAGAAAGACATACAGCTGCATTAACACACTCTCCTGTTCTAATAAAACTCTATGATGCTTTTTAATGTGAGAACATCACTGAGGTGATACAGTTGCAAAGCTTTCATGTTGGGCGGAGGTAAGCTTACAGCACAAGTTAAATGAGTTCAAGCATAAGTGAAATGAGTTCAAGTCTGGCTTTAAGAAAATACATGAACAAATTTTTGGAGCCTGGACTGGAACCAAGGAAGTGATTTCATTTAACACTGGTGTCATTTCTGCAGATTGTTGGTAAAAGAATTTTTCTGTTTCTTATTCTCCTTGACTGTTGTCCCCAGACATTGTCTTACCTTTTTCTACGAATCAGATGTCATGACAGCTGCCGTATAAGTTTAATCTGCTCTCAGTCTTTTTTTCCCTTCCAAGAATTGAACAAAGGCTTTCCACAGGGTTCATACTCTCCATTCCTATGAGAACCATGTGGTTACAACACTTGCCTTGAAAATGGAAAACATGGATTCCGTTCTGTACTCTGTCAACTTCCCCACTGTAGCTGCATTTTCTAAGGCTACGATTCCTCTTCTTTTCTGTTCTGTGTGCTCTAAAAGAGCCTACCAGATTTAAAGCATCCAAGAACTCAAGAAAAGTGTCTCAGGCATGTTAGGTATTCAAATGTTAATCGGGTTCAGTACTTTACTGTTAAAAATTGTGAGTCATCAGCTGTGCAAGAGTTTTAGGCAAATTTTGTGTTCAGTGTCATAAAGACAAGCGTGATGGGCTTCAAGGTGCATTGTCCTTCTGTGAAACTCTCTACAGCATAGTTAAATAGAGGAAAGACCATTTACATTGCAATGGAGGGCAATATCTCTCCCTCTATTTACTTGTTCACTGATTAGGCAATGTACTTAGAGTTTATTTGCAGTGTTGTTTACTGTTAGAACTAAAATACCAATTATTCTCAGTTGTCTCACAGCCTGATGGGCATAAATTGCCTCATTCCTACAGAAATTCTGTCAGAGGTGGGTCCTTCCCCTCTTCAATTATTTATATTTCTGCTGTTATTAGTTCTGTTAGCTATCAGCCTAAGTAGGAGACAGTGTGGAACCTTGCCTTTTCAAGGTTTATGCTGCTGGGAAGAAGCAGCAACTGCTGAGCAGCACTTCTGTGTGGCACCACATCAGCTCTTGCATCCATGCAGTCTCTTCTTGCTGCTTCCTGTTGTTCAAGGAAGGAGGATAGATATTCCTCCTTTTCCTTCCCATGGCTGTTTCTGCATTCCCTATGTCAAGACCCTCACTCTTTCCTCTGTCCCCTTCACAACTACTCTAGACAGTTATGTAAGGACCTTTATTGTACATATTCCACTTGAAGAAAAGCCATTCTGCTGAGAGATGACAACATTTCTTCATCTACAATTACAGGTTATTGTTTTGAAGTCTCTGAGAAAAGCTATTGAAGGACATCATTACTGCCAATCTTTTCTTTGTTAAGTCTGAAACCTCAAATGCCCTTAGTGTGTTGAAAAAATCATATACGGACAACCTGAATCACAAAGTGTGGTTTGGAAGGCCTGTGAACCGAAAATAAATGTCTGGTTAAAAGAGATTTGACTGTAAACTCTGTCTATCTGCCAGTCATTTGAAGTAACCTAACTGGACATTATCTGCAAATTCGTATGGTGTGTTTGATTTAAGAGCTGATATTATTTTTCTGTGTATTTTCAACTATGGAATGAGTTATCACGCTCTAACGTTTTAGTGTTCAGGCAAGTCACATTGCATCATTTTCAGAGGTCATAGTTACAAGGTCAGATTCACAGTCTGAGGGATTCAAGTCTTCTAAGTATTTACATTGGGTTAGTTTTTGGTCTATATTTCCTGTCATTCCCTGCTTAAGTAAAAACACTGACATAATTCAAAGTGCCCAGTTTTGAAGTAGTGTCAAATGAATATCTAACTGTTCATGTGATACCTAACTTCAAGCCCTCTGAAATATGTGACAAGATTCCCACTGGAGTCACTGTTTTTTCTGTCAGGATTTTAGCGAGTACTACCACAACCCAAAGATGTCAAAGGCTACATAAAGGTATAACTGTCTCACAGATTAACATTACTGAATCTTCTCAATGAGATGGACAAGATAGCCAAATTGGACTTTCTCTGTTTTTGAGAGTGGATTCATTTTCAAAACTAAACACCTCTTCATCCCATTCTCAAGGGATATAAATAGTTGGGATAAATATCTGGGATCTGTGATATCAGCCATTGTGCAGCAAAAACCACAGCTGGTCCCTCTCCCAAAAACTAGCTAAAATGAGATGAGAGCTTGAAGGTGAGTATTATGAATGAAAAAAAGAGGAGGCTAGGGACAAAAAGGAGGAAAAGTAGATATGGCGATACTGCCAAGTAGCGCCAAACCATCCGAGTGTTGCTGTTCCCTATTCCTGGGACAAAACATGTATCTCATAAGTATGCTCTGAACTGGTCTCACCAAACACCGGATACCTTGAAGGCTTGTAAAACGAAAACCTCAGGGACAAGCATAGGGGTACACAGTAAAACAACACTCAAGAGAAGAGCAATAGAATAATTGTGAAAAAGAAATCCAGCATGAGAGCAACATAGAAAAATAGATAATAAAACCTGCCATCCTATTCCAGTAGCTACAGCAGGGATTACTGTTCTGTGTCACATTATACAGTGCAGATAGACCCTTGGTTTTGAGGTCTTTTGCTGTTTTGCTTTCCACATCTATTTTCTGTGCCTCTTCACCTGACAGGTCTTCCTGTCCCAAAAGAAAGACACATCTGAGTGTGTTGTTTTGGGTTTTTTTTCTGTGTAGCAGTTTTTGTCGGAGTAAAGAACGCTTCAGAACACTACTGTCCATGTGCCAGTTTCAGCTTTATTCTCTCTACCACGGTATATGGCAGTCTTCTGAAATCCTTCTCTGAGATGCTTAACCATATCTTTGCACCTAGCTAACATAGGGCATCTTACCCCCAACAACTCCTAAAGGCCTCCTAAGGGTTAGATATTTGCTCTATTGAGCACAACAGAACCTCAGGTATTGCCTAAACGATCTGAGGCTGCCACTTGTATGTTACCTTTGCCAGTGCTCTGAGCTGGTCAGAGTGGCTCATAGCAATAAGTCCATTTGAGAAGAAAGAATTGTTATCAGGGACACAGTCACGCAGGTCTAAATTGCTCTGGAGTCTCAGCTAGCTTTGACCACTCTGGCTTGGAGCTGGTGTGTAACAGTCACTGCCCGTCTGTGGAGACTGCCTTTAAATCTTAAAAAGCTGGCCCTAAGTTTTATGCTGGAAGAACAGAACTTGCAAAATTATCTTCCGAAGCAACTTTTGTCAACTTCAAGCAATGTGTTATTACCCAGGTGAGATACTAAGTGGTCTTGTTGACTTAAATTCCACGATTGCATTTAGCCTATAGGTAGTAAAAAATGCTCTACTACATGAAAAGACTTATGGATTTTTAATTTTTTTTTCAGATCTGCTACCAGACCTGTTCTCATTATTGACAGACAGAAGCTGCATGAATTGATAAGCAACTTCTGTATCTATGAACTGCTGGGGATTGTGATTCACTGACTACTTGAGTTACGCTGGGGTAATTTGGCACATATCATGTAGAAAACACAGTAAACTGCTCACTCATGTTTTTGCTAGGTTGTTGGGGTTTTTTTAGAGAAATGTAATTTTCTTTTCTGAATTCATTCTACTTACACTAACTTGCTGTCTATTATCCATTGCAGTCCTTGTGATTATCTGAATTTTTGTACATTTTGTGGCAGAAACCATTACAAAGCCTGAAAACATTTCCATCATTTATGTATATCCAGACAACTTCAAGTGATTTTCTTCTAATGCAAGTTTTCTCTTTCATAGCCCTAAAGAATGTTTGATTTGCTTTTGACAATATACTAATTTTTATGGGTAGAAGAGCTGCTGTAAGTGAGCACACTGTCAGTTTTGTAAAAACATTCAGTACAGTCCACATATGGAACTGTATTTTTGACACACAAAGTCTAAATACTCCATTTTCATTGAAAATCATCTTTAGAAAACAGATTTCGGTTCATTTCACACTGTGTTAATTGTGTAACACACTGTAACCACTACCTTTTACCAGCCACAGTTGCTCATGTAATGGGAAATTATGACTTTAACAAGGAATTATTAGATCTGTTTGATCTGAGAATGCATGTGAGGACAATGGGAGCTGCTGGCTGGAACATGCACCATTTTCTCCCCCTGTGAGTACATAATTGAATTACAAGTCTCATTTTAGGAAGGAAAAAAGTGTCAGTAAGCCTTATGTTTTGTAGCTAGCCCTGCTTAGTGGCAAATTTTATTTAACATTACTAAATAAATATGAGGCATCTAGTGTTACCTCAGAGCCAGTTTAAAATATGTCAGATTTTCTAACTGGAAAGCAGATAGGTAAAACTGTTTTAATTGTAGGTTATAAAAATTTTGGACTATTTTTTCATTAAATAATGCCGCAACTTTAAAATTTGATATGGGGGTCAGCATCTCAGAGTTTTACTACAAACAGGAAGAATACATGCAAGTATCAGAAGGTAATGTTCAACACTGTCTAATTAGAAAACTGTTTTTTCAACAGTGTTGCTTTGAATGAAATATTTCCGGATTTGCTTGGGGAGTGAGAGACTTACAGTCTTGCTGTGAGACAGATGTCTTATGGGAACATAAGCCCTGAATGTACTATCTTTAACTCTGCCATTGTCATTTATTCTTTATTTGAGCTATAATAATTATTTTTGTTGCAGAAATTGAGAAAGAGTGAAATGCCACTCCAAAATTGCTTGGGAACCTGAAGTCCAGTGTTCATAAGTCACTGAAAGACAAGAGTTTTGGGATATCTACCCTGCGTTGCTGCGAGCAGAAAAGATATCTCTTTCCTAATTGAAGTTTCTCCCATTCAGCAGTTACGCCAGTCGCAGCAGGGCTCTTAGTCCAAGCAACCATCCCATTCTGAGTGGGTAAATACACTTACTGGAGTGGACCTGAACTGATGTGACTACTCGACCTCAGGACCTGAGATAGTACCTCTGTGAAACATCCTATCCCAAGCTACAGCTGTCACCCTAAGTCTCCTTGACAGTAATTTGCTAGGGCTTTCAAAATAATTCAGTCCCCAAACAACAGACTGGTGCTTAGATTCATCGTATTGGCACTGCTACTGTTTTCACAGCTATAACTACAGCCTAACCTCCCAGGTGTCCAATTCAGTTATGTGTATAGTCTCTTGCAACTGGCAGCTTCAAAGCAATGAAAGCACTGCTGCAACCTTCCCTACTGATTAGTTGCTCAGAGCACTAGCTCCAGCCTTGAGGCCTTGAAGATGGACTATTGCAAAAGCTGGGAATGTCTAGTTTGTGAATGATCTATAATTCACATAAAATGCCTAATGTTTTCTATCCTGTAAACTCTGTAGCAGAAGGGTCAGATTAAAGTCCCTAACAGCTGGAACACCTGCATAAACAACAGCCAAGTGGCACCAACTGTGTCTGAAAGAGGTACTGTAAATGGGAAGAGAGACTAAGAAGCCTAATTTTATGTGAGATCCACAATGGGACAAGTTATCTGTCTTGTGCTATCAAATCCAGAACCACAGTCTTTCCACTGGCTGCTCCTGATCTTCTCATGACCTTTCTGTGGTGGATCCTGGATACCTGCATAACAGCTTAGTCAAATCTAGGACCACTGAGAGTGTGTTTGATCATCTAAAGGATCCTGAATCCCTCTAAAAATGTCCCCCAAAGACTTGTATAAAAGATTGTGCTGCCACAGTGTCGTGGTTTAAAAGACTGGATGCCTTTCTCTAGCATGGTCCAGTTGGCCAATAGACTCATAACATTGTCCTTTTATGGAAAACTTTCTTCCACAGCTGCCAAGAACCGCCTCCAAAGGCTGAGGGACCCTTTCTCTCTTGCAATTGCTTTGTCAATTCCCCCTTCCCTAGCAAGTGATCCCAGCTGCTTGGCTTCCCTACCTTCTAGTTCAGGACCATTGGCCCTATTGTCCCAGCATCGGAGCAACCAGGTGACTATGTGCTCCCCTTGAAGTTTGGTGGAATCTTTTCACATATTCCGTAGCTCAGTCGAGGTCCGGGATCAAGAAGTTACCTCTTCCTCTTCCTTTGATTCATGTATTAATAGCTCTTGCTCATATGCTGTCCCCTGTAGTAAGTGCATTGATTCTTCATCTTTCTTCACTGCATGAGTTGCTTTTTGTGGCTGTTGTTTGCTTTTCCCCTTGCGTACAGGGCAACCAATATTGGCACGAATTGGTCCTTTGGTTTAGCTGCAGCGATTATCACTGTGGTTGGAGTGGCTTCAGTATCTGTTGTCATAGTTGGTGCAGCTACTGCGCTTGGGGGTTGAGTAGCACCAGCAGCTGCTCTGTCTGTTGCTCTCGGGGTTTGGGTAGCTGCTGTAATTGTTGCTGGGGTTGGTGTAGCTGCAGTGCTTGGAGCTGGAGTAGCTGTGTTGTCTGTGTCTTTGTCATCACATCCAGGGACATCTTTTTCCTGCCCCTTACAGAACAGGGCCCTATAGGCTTAGGCCAAGCCCCAGCACGTTGCAGTGAGTTGTTCCTCTCTGGTATTGTCAGGACAACAGCATACCTCATCTAAGTGTTCTGCTAATTTTTCCATATTCTGCATTTGCTCAGGAGTGAAATTCCAAAGCAGTGGAGGGGCCCACTGGCCTAGAT
Source organism: Coracopsis vasa (assembly GCA_026283785.1). Taxonomy (NCBI): domain Eukaryota; kingdom Metazoa; phylum Chordata; class Aves; order Psittaciformes; family Psittacidae; genus Coracopsis; species Coracopsis vasa. The sequence continues at coordinate 19,878 of JANHGB010048605.1, forward strand.
ACTTGCCCATACTATCCCACACACCCTGCCACTCATGACTGTTCAGCCTCGGGGAAAATCTCTTGGTAGTATTCTTAAATAGTCATTTAACCTTAGACAAGACCCGAGTTGGCCCCTGCTTAGCTTTCGAGTTCGGACAAGATCGGGCATTTTCAGGGTGGTCACACCATAGGCAAAACATAGAGGGCATATGTAGCAACAAGATGGTTCCCAGCAAAAGGAGCATGGTGCTTTCAAGGTCATTGAAAGGTTATTTAGGATCTATAACTATTC
>JANHGB010048606.1:0-20048 GCA_026283785.1 Coracopsis vasa
CTACAACTACCTGAAAGGAGGTTGCTCAAGATCACTTAAGCAGCCCATGACAGAGATGGAAATAAGTTGTAGTGTGTGATTCCTGATGTGCGTGATCATCTTTCCTCTTGCTTTCGTTTCACAGAGCTTTTCTGAACATAGCTGTTTACTTTATCTACAGAATCAGTTGTTTCCTGAACAAGCCAGAGTCACCTGAGACGCAAAGATGTTGGAAGAAGATATGGAGGTGGCTATCAAGGTGGTAGTAGTAGGAAATGGAGCTGTTGGGAAGTCCAGCATGATTCAGCGATACTGCAAAGGGATTTTTACAAAAGACTACAAGAAAACTATCGGTGTAGATTTCCTGGAAAGACAAATCCAGTATGTATTAAACAGCTGCCGTGCTATTGATTTTTACCTTTCCCTTTCTTTCTTTGTTCTGTTGCCATCCTGAGGTATATGAAGGCTTGGAAGACAAGGCCTGCTGCTTTTGAAGCACAGTAAAGGGAGTTGTTTTCTCTCTTGCGTGTGGGCTAAAATTATATCACTCTGTTTTCTGTCCAAGATTTAGAATTATAGCTAAAATTTGGAACCTCTGTTTTACTAAGAGTTTTGACAAGTTTCCTTTGTATTCTACCACCTGTTAATTTTTACTTTTTTTTTAATTTCTTGTGGAAGAAATAGAGGTGAGAAATAGAGGTGGATTATACAAATTTATTAGCCCATATAGATAAAAGTTACTGTGGAAAAAGAAATATGCTATAGATTTAGTCCGTATGCAATAGAAGCAGGTAATTCCCAATTGTGTTTGATAAAATGGAAAATGAGAAGTAAGAAAATTCTATAGAGCCTGTAAGATGATTAAAAAGACAAAAGGACCATTATTCAGGTACCTAAGTTTTGTTTTGATGTCTAGGAAAGGCAGAGGAATATGTAATACAGATTGTCACTAAAGAGCTTATAATGTAATTGAGGGACTGCTGCCATAGTATGTTACAGAGGTGAACCATAATTAATAGTAAGTTAAATTACATTTAAATCAAGTTCAGTTTGACTTGGATTACTCTGCTGTTGTAGAAGTTGAAGTATTTCCATGTCAGTTGTTTTGCATAGCTTTTGTTCACTGTATGGATTGAAAAAATGTGCTGTTTATTTCAGAGTTAATGATGAAGACGTCAGGCTAATGTTATGGGACACTGCAGGTCAAGAAGAATTTGATGCAATAACTAAGGCCTACTACAGAGGTGAAAATACCATGTTTGTCGTTTGGCAGTTTGTCTGCGCATCTCTGAAATACTTTCCTATGTTTGTGTTAACAATGTTAGTTATTCCCTGTCTGTGCACAGCATGTTTAGTTTGCCTTTTTCAATTCCTAAATGTTTTTCCCCTTCATGCAAAATCCTTGTCTTAATTAAATGCCACTTTATGCAGGATGATCAGCAGTGCCCTTTAAAAATCATAGACCAAAATGAGACAAATGCCTGTGCAGAAACTGCACAGAACATAGCCATTCAAGCAGTCAAACACAAAGTTATGTATTCCCTCTGGAAGTGTTTTATTACTTCTGTAAGACATGTATTTGTAAATATTCCAAAAGCTATGGCTGAGGCACTTAGAAATTAATCCAAGGGGAAAAAAAAACCCACCAGTCGTCTTAGAAAGATAGTTTACTGGACAGGATAGTTCTCTCGTTAGTACAGGTGCCTTGAACATGTTAACACAACACAATGATAAGGAAAGTCTATTTACTTCATGAAATAGAAACGGTATTATTCAGTCTTATAAAGGCAGTTCATCTATTTAGCCAGTTTACAAATCGCATGCTTAGGCCTTCTTTGCATATAACAGTGGTTGTGAAAATCTTGCCTTTTTGGTTTTTAACATGGGAAATATGAACAACTTGGCAAAGATTCCATGATTCAGTTCTTGACAAACTAATTACCCAATGGCTAGGAAAAAGACTGAGTTATTTTTACTGTCCCTGTCCATTGCATTCTACATATACTATATATAGATTGAATAAGGAGGTCTGATGGTGTAAGTCACCCCCTTATTAACTACCATATGGTAGAACTTTGCCCTCTGAACTTATTATTGCCCAGTTATCTCCATATTTTAGAGTTCAGAAGGAATGGGTGGAAGGAGAGAGGTGAAGTTGAAGTCTCATAGAGTGGAAACTTCACAATAGATTTCTTAGTCTTAAAAAACTCAACAAGGTGACATTTACTGATGGTGAGAGTCTTAATAAATATTCTCATTTCTAGGAGAGCAAAGAACTTGGGAGGTTTTATTAAGCTGGTTTGCCAGACGATAGGTTAAATTAAATTCAGCATTAACAAGTGCAAACTAACCTGCTTTGGAAAGAATAATTATTTTTATACCTATTTCACAGGCTTAGAGTAATTGCGTACATTAGAATATGGTGTGGACTTTAGAGAAAACACACAGAATTTTAGAACACAAATAATAACAAAAATTATGGAAGACTGCTACTATTTTATTGGTAGAACTTGATTTGAAATTGAGGGTAGTTCTTATTCTGTATAAAATCATACTAGAAGGATCTTAATAGCATGTGAAGGAATTTGAAAGAGCATAGGAAAACTTTGGTGAAGATAGACTGAACTTGGTTTTTAAAAGCTAAATAAAAGGAAACCTAATAAAAGAACTTGAGTACTTTGTGTCACAGAAGTACAAACAGAATACAGGAATGGGGGATACTTGGTGAAATTCAAAAGATACAAAAAAATTCATACTGATGAAATATTTTTTCATTCTGTGTGTAATTAGTTTGTGATATTCACCACAAAATGACACTACTCTCAAAGACGTTACCTATCCATTTCCTTTACATTCTGTTACTAAAGAGCAAATATGCTGAAGGCATATAAATAGTAGTGTGTTTCTCTGTGTGTTCATATGCAAAGAAAAGTAGTTTCTTGAGGATAACAAAGGGCTACTGGACAGTTAAAATCCACTCACTAATCAGCTATGGAAGTAGCTTCTCAGTATCGATGGGTTTAAACTATTGTTTGTTAAGGCTGTTACAAAATCATAACAAAAACGGTACTGAAAACTTTCTTTAATTTATCATAGTGCTGTGATTGAAGGAGTATGAATTAGAAATGCGCTTATTTTCTCCAAAAAGCCACTAAACAATTTACTTGAAGGAATCACAGCTCCCTCTGAAAAAAAATTTCTGCTTTTCAACATCAAAATTACTGTAGCACAAAGAATAACTTGCAGTGTGCTTTACAGATCCTGCATGCAGAAAAATACCTGGCTGCCATTAAGGTGTCTGGAAGACAGTGAACAATAAGCAAACCTCTCTTTCCCTTTTTTCCAGCCTTTCCACACCCCATCCTACTCCCTCCCCTGCATACATGCAGTATGCTGGAAATAGCTTGAAAGGTAACAGACCCGTAGCCATCATGAAAGATGGGTATAATGATCGAAGTAATACGACAATCTCTTTTCACCTGGGTAATTTACGACCATTGCTTTGACACAAGCCACCACTTGTGGTGGTAAAAGTGTACTTTTATAGGAGAAACTTGAAAATCCCTCATATTTGAAATACTTTATAGATAATTTTGTTCATTTGTTGGTTGGTTGATTTGTATTTATTTGTATTTGTACTTGATTTGTATATTTTTAGGAGCCCAGGCTTGTGTTCTTGTGTTTTCTACAACTGACAGAGAGTCCTTCAAAGCAATCCCTACCTGGAAGGAAAAAGTTGTGACTGAAGTTGGAGACATTCCCACAGTTCTTGTGCAGAATAAGATTGATCTTCTTGATGACTCTTGCATAAAGAAGTAGGAGTTTTATCTTACTGTTTTTAAAGCACAATATATGCCGCCTATCTGCACACATTTAAAATATATATATATATATATTTATGGAAGTTCGTGATGGAGACTTACGGTTGTCAAACCTATACCCTGCATTGAAATGTGCCCTAGAAGCATAGGTGACAGGTATTGCTGCATGAGTGTAGTTGCTTTGGCAGATGTGCTTGCAAAACCAGGAGCTTTCCGTTTGCTTCACGCCTTCCTCTGAAGTGTCAGCCAGAAAAACAGAGGAGTGACACGAAGTTTGGTTATGCCATGATAAAATTCTTTCTGTCATTTTTCTCTTTTTTTAATCAGAGATTCTAAACTTGTAAATTTTCTTTCCTGTTAAAATTTACACATACTGTTAAACTGTTATGCACCAGTTTACATTGTCTAGTTTGCCTAGTGAATGCTTGCTAAAATGATGAAGAAGTATTTAACAGGATGTTTAGAAAAGTAACAATATTCTTTGCTTCACTTTAATTTGTTTTTATTGCTCATTTTTGTCAAAACATTATAACTCTGTAGAAATCCATACCTGGTAATATTCTCCAACTGCACGGTGCTGTCCCTTCTTCACTGTATTTTTCTTTAGAGACTTTACTGTTGGTTCATTCTGCCTTTGTATGTATGACCAATTTCATTCATGCCATCAAATCAGCTTAACAAATGCTAACTTTCATTTGCCACAGCATATCATGTAGAAAATATTGCACGATGAAGTCGATCGTTCTCCACTTCTTTGTTTCTACCATCTTCCGAAGAGATTTAAATTATTTCTTCTTTTTGTTGTTTCCCACACTGGCTTTCTTTATTCTCTGTTTGCTATCATTGATGACATAAATCAGCTTCTACTCCCTCTGCAAAGAATACTGAGGATTTTTCAAAGGAAAAGCAAAATTGCATTTGAACTCCTCCTTTATTCCTGGTACGTCACTTAGGTTTCATTCTCAGAATACTCCGTCTGCCTCAGCAGCACCGCCTGTTTGATGACATGATTCCCCTTGGTGAAATTTTCATAAGTTTCCTCAACTTTTCCTTAAAATTTAGCACAAGTTTTCTTTCACCTCACAGAAAAAAAATAGTAATCCTTGATTTCACGTCTGCACTCATCTGATTGCAGAGTCTACTGCTTCATTAAAACATAGTTAAGGATTACTCTTTTGGTTGTTGTTTTGACTTTGCAGTAGTAATTGTTCTGATTCTAGTGCTGTTAATTACAGCCTTTTTCCTTTTGGTTTCACTGACACCTGTCTTTGAATCCTTAGGAAATTTTAGTTAGTGAAGTCAATAAGTATTGAAAAGCAATTACTTCTGGTCATAGAGAAACTGAATGTAAAATACCATCTTTTTATACTGGAAATACTGTAAACAAATTAAGGAACACCTACTTTTTGGCTGAGTTTCTCAACCCACCTTGCCATGCTTAACTTGCCACAAAGCATTTTGTCTGTAAGAATAAATGCTAACAAATAATACAAATTAGTATTTACACAATCTTCTTCTGTTGTGCAGTGAAGAGGCAGAAGCACTGGCAAAGAAGCTAAAGTTAAGGTTCTACCGAGCATCTGTGAAGGAAGACCTAAACGTAACTGAAGGTATGAAGTGCAGCAGTGTTTGTCCCGCCCTCTGCTCTGCAGCGGGGAACAGTTCTCTGGTTTGGAGCTGCTTTGTTACTTCGCAGGTTGTTGCGTGCTGTTGGCCTTTAGATTTCCCTTAGCAGCACACTTTAAACATAGCTCGAATTACTTGGTATCAGTGTGTTAGGCCTGTTTCCTTGTGTACATCTTTCCTTTCTCTTCCGCAATCAGTGCACAGCTTCAATATTCAGAAGTGCCAATGTGTTAAGGCTGTTTAGCCCCTAATGACTGTCATAAAAGCACTGAGCTTTGGAAAAAAAAAAAGTGTAAGTTCAATTACTACAATGTACATACTGTTGAACAGACTATTCTGTAATTGTTATTAACTGATAGAAACAATTACTTAATAGTTTAGTTAAATAAAGTACATTAAAAGATTGGCTGTCTTGCAGGTGATATTTGACTAGTTCTTAAGTATCACTTTTAAGTGTATATATTTAATTTCATAATACTACTGTTACAGACTTTGGTCACTATCTTTTGTGGGGTAGGTTTGAATAAATATGAGTTTCTGATAACTTTGTTTGCTTAATCAGGCAAACTCAGTAGCAAACTAATTGTTTCTTCTCTGTTAACATTATTCACATTGGAAGATGAATCTGGAAGAGAAAATATAAAATGTTTCTGTATCTTTGCATGAGTTATTAATTACAAATGTAAATAATCATAACACGTATAGGTTCTGAAAATTCTCATATAGCTTTTGGTTTGGGTGGATGGGGACTTTTTTTTCCAGAATCCTAGGTAGACTTTATATCCCAATACAAACGAGGGTAGCATTAGTTAATTAGAGAAATGTTGCTGCCAAGTTTTATTAATAGACTTAACCTTACGTGACTGCTATTATTCTAAGACTTCTTGCAAAAAAAAAAAAAAAAAGTATGTTAAATTCCTTTATAACTTTAAAAAGTTCCAGGTGGTATGAATTTGCATATTTTTGGCAAAATGTATGTGCCAGCTTTATTATAGAAGGATTGAGATGTTTCTATCTGCTGTGCAAGAGCAGTACTGCAGGCTGTAAGACCTGAGTAGACTGTGGATTAACCTGGATTCTGCTTAGGTACACAGGCATGCTGAGAGAGAATCACTTAACAGATCATGCTAAACCTGTCACCACACAGAATTTTGATACAGAGGCATTAGTATTGATGTGAAGATTATATTTAAGCATACCTTTTTTTTTTTATTACATTCCAGTTTTTAAGTACTTAGCTGATAAATATCTTCAGAGGCTCAAGCAACAGACAGCTGAAGATACAGAACTAGTACATACAAGCAGTAACAAGATTGGTATGTATACTGTTATAAAAAAACAGAAACATTATTTTGTGCCATCACAGCTTATGGTTTCACCCGTTTCCTATGAGTTAACACAGGGTGAATCAGGGTCTGTTATGTTCCTATCTTAGGATATTGTCTTCTTTCCTTCTGTAAAATAACTTTATGACTCTCTAAAGTTACACAGCTGTCAAACTGATGTTCTGAAGTTTCTAGCAAACGTTTGGCAAGCGCCCTTTAATTAAATCTGTTTAAACAAAGCTTGTGTAAGGACTTGAGAAAGGGTGCTTGCTGGATTTTTTAATGTAGTTAGTATCAGTGTTACTCATCTTCATGTGGATTTACAGGAGACTCATGGTGAAAGAATCTGGCATGTAATCAGAAGTTGTTTGTAAACTGCCTTTTCTAAGGGAATACCAAACTTCCGTAGTCCTTCTTTAAAGCATTTCTGAGTTAGTTCATTTATTTTCCTTTTTAAAGCACCCCCTTTTTATTCAGGCTTTTTCCTTACCTTTATCTCAGCAAAGTTTCCAACTTTAAAATTGTCATATTTTTCTTTTATTACATTACTCAACTAACCATAACTTTGTTACCATGCTATTAGTAGCGTACACATATGCAGATGAATGCATATGCTGCGCTTCAATTATATAGATGGAAACCTGCTCTAAATAATGCCTGGCTAGTAATTCCAACTGGCTCTTCTTCAAGTTTAGCTGCAAAATTGACTCAGAAAAGCCTTTAAAAATTAGAGTACGCGTTTGAGATGCCCTACTATGCAGTAGTAAGAGTTGTGTCTGAAGTGTTAATATATTGTGCTACAAGAAGTAAAGAAATACAAATACTTTTCTTGTCTTTAAATTCTGTAGGTGTTTTTAACACAGATGGTGGAAGTGACTCCAATCAGAATTCCAGCACTCTTAATGGAGGAGATGTCATCAACCTGAAACCAAACAAACAGAGGACCAAGAAAAATAGAAGTCCTTTCAGCAACTGCAGCATACCTTAGACCACTTTGGGAGGAAAAAAACCCAAGCCAGTGAATTGGATGAAGTTGTGCAATTGAATACAGAATAAAGCCAGCTGTAGAGGTATTTTTACCAGTGCTTTAGCAAATCTTGTGCCTATGTGATCCTTGAGAGAGGGTGGATTTGTATAACCTTGCTGATGCAGTTGTTTTGGGTGTGGGGAGTGAGACACCTGGCGGCAAAACACAGAACTGCGGCTGCCCCGTGCACTCCGTATAAATTAGGCAAGCTTCTTTTTCAAGGAATTATTTCCAGAGCTATGAACTAGGTATTGCTGAATTGCAAAGCACATTTAGCACAAGGGTAATACTTACAAGCATAGGTACAGACCGTTTGTCATGGTTTAAACCCAGCCAGCAACCAAGTACCAAGCAGCAGCTTGCTCACTGCCACCCCTTTCCCTCCTTCCCAGGCGGGATGGGGAGGAGAATAAAAAGAATGTAAACCCCAGGGGTTGGGATAAGACTAGTGTAATAACTAAAGTACAGTGTTACAGATAATAGAAATAACACCAACAGTAACAATACTGATAACAGTAGCGAAAAAGATAAAAAAAGATAACTGAGAATTCAGAAAACCCAAGTGATGCACAACACAACCGCTCACCACTCACTGACCGACACCCAGCCCGACCTGAACAGCGATATGGGCCTTCCAGGTAACTCCCCCCAGTTTATACACTGGGCGTGATGTGTTGTGGTATGGAATACCCCTTTGGCTAGTTTGGGTCAGGTGTCCTGTCTCTGCTCTATCCTGGCTTCTTGTGTCCCTCCTCACTGGCAGAGCATGAGAGACTGAAAGTCCTTGATCAGGGTAAGCGCTGCTTAACAACAACAAAAACATTGGTGTGTTATCAGCACTGTTCTCAGACTAAAGCCAAAACACAGCACTGCACCAGCTACTGGGAAGAAAAGTAACTCTATCCCAGCTGAAACCAGGACATCGTAACACTATGGTCAAAGGTAAAGTAGCAACCTTGCAGCTGAATTTGAAACAAAACATTAGAGTTGGTTAGACAGGACACTAAGAAGATAAATGAAGATCAAGAAGAAGACACTATATTTTATGTCTGACTATATTACACGGATTCCGGCAGTTCTGTTGGTGCAATATATTTGTGTTATATACGAGTGCTGAGGTATATGTAAACATTTGGTATGAATATTTAGGCTAAATTCCAGTGTATTTGTTACTTGGAGATCAGCCAGTGAGCATAAAATAGCATCTTCCAAAAAAAGTTCCCTTTCAAAATGTTGCATTTCAGATGAGGCTTTCCCAGCCACCACTGTGTATATTTAACTTGCTCTACTTTGGGTCTAAAAGCTTAGATTTAAAAATGTATGGTGCCAAAAATGCTCCTTTTTACTTAATGCTGCGCTACAGATGTTTTTATAATTTTGTTTTTCTCTATCTTAACCAGTTGAACAAATAAGAGGGTCTTTGGCACTAACAGATATTCAGAAGAAACATATAATCATATTTCTGTTCAGATTCGGTTGTTGTATCCTGTGTTGTCTATGAAAAAGGAACTTGCAGCATTGTGTCACAAACCAGTTATCTTCTCTGGAAAATTGTTTCACAGATACCATAAACTAAGTCATGGAGGATCCAAAAACCTCGCAGCTGGTGACTGAATTACATTTGTGAGACATTCTTGAATGTCATCTCACATTCAAAGTTAGCTGCTGGCTACACAAAATCTGATTCTGCAGGATCAGAGACATGGCAAAAATTGTTCAAAGTGCTTAAATAACTCTACAGAATTGATTTAGATGTTTAGGAGTCCAAATCTAAATTCAAGTAATATGGGCTTAGGCTCCTAAATCACTACGGTGCTGTTAAAAATGCTGAGCAAGGTATCTTTTATTGACCAAAAATAAACACTTTTTAATCTTCTCCAAGAGCACGCATGCCTTGTAAAAAGTATCCGTTTTGTTTACATGGTTTTGTATGGTATAGTTTTAGCTTTCTAGGATTTCTACAACCAACCTGCCAGTGACAAATGCAAAATATGCTGCTTGAAAGAATTCAGAGTTTTAATAGTTTTGTAAATGGCGTATGAGAGTGAAGATGGGTTGAGTCTGATCTATTTTTGGAGGAAGGACTTTTCACTGTGTGAATTCATGTAGAAAGCTTGACTTACTTTGTTACTAAGTCAATGAGTATGAAAACTGAAATGTACTTTTTCCCCACTGCCTGCAGGGAGAGAAGTGGTTGGTGAATTATGCACAAACACCAGAGATCTCTGAACTCTGTATTTTACGTTTACTTATGTTACTCTTTCTACTGAGTACCATTGTTTCTTTGACCAGCTGATAGAGCATCTCCTGTTGCTGGCACTGAGGTGGCCTCCAAGGCACTTGATCCCCTTTGCTAGTGCAGCAAACTGTGTGTACTTCACCGTAATGTTTCCTATAATTTCTCTTGATAAAGGCCTTTGTTTTTTAACAAGTGTGTTTAATCCCTGTATGTATGTCTGTATACATGGAGTCTATTGGTCTTCTCAATTTCAGAAATAAGGTACTTATCATAAGACTTATGACTGTACATCATGGGGCCACCTTACAACTTCAGGGTGTAGGACAGAGTGTATGCGTGGAGAGTTTTGACAACTGTTTTTAATATGGAAACTTTCACATTTTATTGTCTGTCTGCCACTTCCACCTTTCTTAATTCATTTTTCTTGAAAAAGAAACGAGCCACAGAGCGTCTGAAACGTCCTTTTTGCCTTATTTGACTTTGTACAGAGTACTGAAAAATAAGTCTGTATGACACATAATGACCATTTGTACTTACATGTTATACTGTAGATGTTGTATTATTACATAAGCCATTTGTATGTAAGGTGTGTCATTGTAAACCACTTTTTTAAGGACTGAAACCCGAGTGGATATGTTTATAGGTGGAGACTTGACAGACTTGCAAAATTTAGGATATGTTGAAATTCAGAACACGCATTATAATGCAGGAATACAGACTTGCAGCATTGAGTAACTGTGAGCTTTCATTTCATTCCATTCCATTCCCATCTTAAGTCTTTGTTGTGACTTTGCAGTGATTGTTCTCCAATGAGAACGACTGAGGTGAAGACTGTCCCATTAGCATTTTTCTGGGGAGTGCTCTGCGTGTGCCTTGCTTGGAAAGATTGTTTTATCCTACTGGGGTTAGTGTGGAGATGGAAACCAGATGACTTCCGCATTGCAGGAATCTTTAGGTATTCACCTCACTCCTCAGGGGGAGGAACTTTCTTTCGCCTTTTGGATGCAAAGGCACGCCTAGACATTTAGCACCCACGTCAATTTTTATTGCAAACACTGGCTTCTTCTCCACTCAAAGCATTTCATTAAAATACCATATGTTTCAGTGATTGTTAAAGCCTTGGTGAAGTAAGCGTGACACCAAAGCCCCTGTTGTTTCTGTGTTGTATCTATTCCGTGAATGGGTGTTCTCTCAGGAAGTGGAGCATCACTTCCTGATGATGCAAAGCCATAATGCTAGGGAAGTGTTTCCAACTGGAAATAAGGGATCTCAAGAGTTGTAAGACCGATCACACTAGGATTTTTGTGCAGGGGGGCATGTGTGGTTAATTTAGAAAATGAAATATTCCAGTTCAGCCAATTTTGGAGCAATGCTTACCTTTTTTAGTCAAAATGCCTGAGTTACCATACTGTCAGTTGAGTTCCTGTTTAATTTTTTTTATGCTTCAGTAAACTGTTTCATCTTTTTTTTTTCCCCCTCCATTACTGGGCTACACAACGTACCCAACACGTAGCTTTCCCTCTGCATCGCTTCTGCAGTTGTATGTTATACTAAAGAGAACTGAGCAGCTGACCACGTTGCGCTCCCTGTAGTTACACAGGGGTACCTGCACAATACTGAGCGTACACGCACTTTGAACCTCTTAATTCATCTGCTTCAAGTTGGTAGCTACCAGTTAATAACTGAATGAATGATTTGCACTGGAGAACCCTCTGTGGGAATTCAGTCATAGAGCAAACTAACAAATGTGCTGCTTGCATTCCGGTGGCACTACTTAGACCCCTGCTGCTTCTCTAAATGTAATTATAGACCTCTGGTTGAAGCTGCATTACCTGCACACTAATAGTGCATAAACCAGAAAGCAACAAGCTTGGTTTCATCAAAAACACCTTACCATCTTCCTGTAGGAAGCGACAGTTGTGCCTATCTTCATTTTAATGCTCAAACAGTATTGAGGGAAGAAAATACTTCTGTGTGAAATACGGCATTCAAACAGGTAATCAATCAAAATTAGAGAAGAAAAAATGGAGCAATACTTAGATGTAAGGTGAAAGGTGCTGTAATAGAATTAAGAGAAACTTTCAAACAGTTCCATGTCAAACAAGTGCTGTATGAATCATTTCAAGGCCAGGTGAGTCCCACTACTGAACTAGACTCATTCTCAGGTTTCTGGTAGTAGGGTAATACTGATAAATAATTTGTGGATGAGTGTTCTTCCTTCTCTTCCTGAGATAAATGTGGTTCAGCAGAACCGAGTAAAATTGGTCAAAAAACCCTGAATCTGGACCAGGAGAATCCTGCTCTCAGTGCAAGAGTGAAGGTGCGTTGTTACTAATGAATTACTTACTCTTGTTTGCAAGTTCACATGAATCTGGTCAAAACACAATGTTCAAAACTGGTTTTATCACTGTCATGATCTCAAATATATGTAATGACTTTTTTTTCCTAAAAATATAACATAACTTACCATACATCCTCAAGTGGAAAATAAATGTTTAAACCTGAACATTCTGTGTACGCTGGTCCTGTAAAATCCCGAGACGTAATTCTCTTGTTACATTAGTTGTATCATGCAACTTAACTTAAAAGTGTTTATTTCATCACTGTCTGGTCTGATACAGGTCTTTCTTTTGTGGTTACATACAGTTGTCAGCCTATTTCATAAAATTGCTCTAATCCTGTACCTATGCAGCCTGAATCTGCTCAGAAAACTTGTGTGCCCAATCCTGGTCCATATGTTTGGAACAGTTGGGGTACAAAGCAGCACATTAGGCACCCCCACCTAGCAGAAAGGCCATTTTTGAGCCCTTGTCTCTGGCTTCTTCACCACACAGTTCCAATATGAAGTATGGGTTTCTGTTCTGTGCTTTCTGGTCACTTTGTTTTTCACACTTGGTCTGGCTAATGCAGTGACAAGTGAATGGTTGTAGACATTGTAAGTGGCATTAAAATATTACTCATGTATCAAAGGTGCCTGATGAGGTTTCTGAAAAGAAACAGGTAAACGCTTACTTGGTGGTTGGGGGGTTATGTGGTTCTGTGTTCTTCTATTTTAGTGAAATGGAACTCAATATGAGTCTACCTCTTCGTCTGGGTGTCTTGGCAATCTGGGAAGCAATATACTCCTGGTTCCTCTTGCATGCGGTTTTGCACACAGGAAAACAAGTTGCTTGCTTAACACCCCAGTAAGGATTAATGGGAATGTTTTAGGCAAGAAAGAACCTGGAAATACGAGAGAACTCACGTTTTTATGGTCATGTAGTTTTAGGTCAGGGAAGTGCTTAACTACAACTGAGTGAAGACCTTGAGAAAAGTGAAGCTTTGATGGTATCTGGATGGGTTTTATGTACTGTGCAGCTGTACCGTGTTCAGCTTGGGGAAGCTGGGCAGCCCCCAAGATAACTACAGTTTTAAAGAGGAAAACAAGTGTCTTTTGCTGTGTCTTACAGGCATAACTGTGTGAAAGAAACTTTAAGGACAGTGTCACTGGTTTTAAACTTAGGCTGTTCAAATCTGTGGGATCTTTACTGGATGTGGCATGTCAGCTTGCAGGCCTAAAGCACAGGAGAGGGTAACAGTGTCTGTACTGCAGACCTCCTGGGAGTCAGGTAACGTGGGGTTTAGGGAAGTGGAAGGCAGACAAAAAGAATAGTAAAAATAAAGAAGTAACTTACTTAGGTTAAGTCTAACCTGCAGTATTACCCTATCCCTAGATCATAGAGGTTGTGATCATTTTGTCCTTGAGAACAAAAACACTTCTACAAGAGCTGTAAAAAAACAGGAGGAGGATCTAAAAAGGAAAACAAAAATCCCTTAATGCTTTTCGCCTGAATAATCTTACAATGGCCTTAAAACCCTCAGATATTGAAAGAATATTCTAAGCATCACTAAGCTATGTTCAACTTAACTACATTACAGCACAGTTTCCAAGAACAATCTCTGCTGTGTATTATTTTCAAGGCGTTTAATGCTGTTAAACAACTGGAAGATTTACTTTGCTTGTTAAAGTTCACAAGAATATAAGCAGTGATTTTTTAAAGTGGAATTATGAAATTAATCTCACCAAATTCGTGGAAACTTTTTCCCATCTCAAAGCTGGAACTTTTGCTCTTTGAAAGCATCATATGAAGTGCCGTTTCTGCAGATAGAATGCAGTGTCAGTGCCCTCACAGCTCCTGAGGTTCCCAATAAGTGTGGGTCAGGTTCCTGGAACCGCAGCGTGCTTCCACACATATGGGGGGTTTACAGCCCTGGCACCTCCCATCCTACACAAGGAATGAATATGGTATCTGCCACCTGAGAATTCAACTGTTCTGCTCTGCAGCTTCACAGGTGATGATGCGAAATGAATGCGCGGAACAATAGCTGATAAAACACAATTCCCTTTATGTTAAAATTATGAAGCAACCTTGAACTACAGGTGGTGGGATGCCACCAGCCTCTCTGGGCAGGATGTGTAAGGGGGGATTGCAGGAGCTGGAGCTCATTTCTAGCTTTGGTTGTGACCTTTGAGTGGATGCGTTGCTTTTCACTTCCTCAGTTACAAATGGGAGGTATGAGTCTGTCTCTTGGAAGTACTCTGATCTACTTATGAACAGGGCAAAATCACTCAAACTGTATGTGGTAATGAGCAGGACAGTGTGGTTTATGAAAATACCATCAACAGTTTATTAATGGTTTTTGATTTATTGCCACAATCTGTCTGTCCCCGAAAGTCTGGTTCGCACACTATGTATACAGCAGAGAAAAGCTGAAATCTCATGATAGGACAAACCAACTTTAGCTTAAAAAAAAACCAACCCAGGAGAATGGAGGAAAGATTTTGGCAGTTCCTGACAGTTCAGCAGAAGCACTGTTACAACTTGCAGCAGAGCAGGATCGACTCTAGAGGAGCATTTTTTATTGCCAAAAGAAAATGCTGATGCTACCAAAACCCATTAAATGCTCTCACCTCGCAATCAAAGATACTTTGGTGCTGTGCATGCGTACATATGTGCGTGCTTGCACAGAGATCTGTTTTTCCTTAGCTTCTGTGTGCTTTTTATGGAGATTTGCTTATCCTGCGGTTTGCCAGAAGTAGCCTGGAGGACAGTTTAATCCTGTTTGCTGTTGCAAGACTGTCGAACAGATGATTTCTGATGCTCCAACAACGTGATGGACTTTTCCGAGTTTTCCAAGTTTCTGAGCAGAGTCTCTAGCCGCCTTTTGATCTTCTTCTGATCCTCAATGGCACACCCAATCACCACAGACTGAAACTTCTGATCGATGGGTCCCGCTGGCACGTCGGATGTGCATGCACCGTAAAGCGACATTAAGCGGATTTTGGCGTCTTCCAAATCATCTAGAAGTTTATTGACGATTTCATCGATCATCTTGGTGGCATGCAGGAGGGATTCCTGCTGCTGGGCGTTCCGGATGGTTTCCACAGAAACCTCCACCGTGAGGGTTCGGCCCATCAGGCGATTAGCTGTCAAATTAAGCTCTTCTCTCTCACCTACATCGAAAACAAGAATACATTCTACATTACAGGGGAATACTTTCCTGTGCAAATAACATCACAGAATCACAGAATCATAGATTCATAGAATAGTTAGGGTTGGAAAGGACCTTAAACTCATATAGTTCCAACTCCTCTGCCATGGGCAGGGACACCTCACCCTAAACCAGGTTGCTCAAGGCTCCTGTCCAACCTGACCTTGAACACCGCCAGGGATGGGACACCCACAGCTTCCTTGGGCAGCCTGTTCCAGTGCCTTGTCACCCTCACAGTAAAGAACTTCTTCCTTATATCTAACCTAAATCTCTCCTGGTTAAGCCTTCTCCCCTCAAGACAACCAAAGTGCTACAACTTGGCAATAAGCAAGGTTGTTTTTTTAAGTGCCAATCAACAAGATTTCCAGGGGGCAGAAATGAGTTTTCTGCCTTTGCCCCAGTCCTGCTTATTTCACAGAAGCATCTTCTGATTTGAAATGAGGCATTAAGCTCTCCTAAGAATGTAAGCAATGCTTTTCTGCTGCGAACACACCACTTGCTGTGTCACGTTAAAGCAAAGCATACAGTATTATCAGAAAACATTATTCATTAACCAAACTGGCATGTTTGCCAGTTTGTGGTAACTGTGCCACTGTGAGGGAGAGATTTAGGCAGTACCCCAGAAGGCCATAAAGAGAAAACTGATTTCTGACTACTACTTGCAATTAAGGGCCAGGAAAAAAATGGGTTTCTATTATCTGAAAACAAGTTTTTCCTCAAACCACGGACACAGCATATTTGCTATATAAGCTCCTGAAAAGCCAATGAACCAGCAATTTGAAGCACCTGATATAAAACTTACATTTAGGGAACATATTTAAAGCCATATATCACACAACCATGACAATGATCCTAATGACCAGGTTCCTGCAGGCTGTACACTGTGTAGCACTCACTCCTGTGCAGAACTCAAAGCCATTAAAATGCTGGTTTTTCAACTGTATTTAAGCATCATCATTATCATCAACTTCCCTCCCTCAGCTGAGCTGTATTACCCTGATTTTGAAAATAAGCCAGTTGAACAGCGTATGGGCTGTCACACTGTCCTGGTTTCAGCTTAAACCACCACACACATATACACCATAGCATCGTTCATGGCAGACCATCCGACTGAACAGTATCTGAAGTTACACAGTCAAGAAAAAGGGGATCCCGGGACACGGGAATCATGAGCTGGCTCCAAGGCCTGTACCTTCACCAGCAGCACACACCAAGCAGAGCTGCTCCCTAAGGCACAGGCTGTCTGACTTTGAGTCAGTTGGGAGAGTATGGCAAAGCAGCTGCTTACCTTCACTGATGTGCCTCATGTCCTGGCTGTTCTGTATGTTGTGGATCATTTCTAGCAGGGTTTCTTTCTCTTGTTCCATAGCAGATGCTGCATCACGGAAAGCCTCTACCCTGAGCATGGTTGAACCAAACAAAATGTTTAAATAATAAAATAGCTGTTCACCTCTATAGCTGCCAAGAACTGTTTTTTTAAGCTTCAGCTTAAGAAGTACACTCAGTTCTTAATTATCCATGAGACAGCCTCTCCAATTTCATGGCCTTTGCCTGTATCTTACCTTCACTTTTCAAGACTCAATATAATTTATAAAAACCCAAACCAAGAATAATTCAGTAAGACTTACATCTTCTGTTTTACTGACAGTGCTGTTCTGTCCTACTCCATGGTTAGTCTGGATATCCAGAGCCTGATGGTACTATAGCCCCATAAAAGAAGTCCTGTAGCTAACTGGCAACTATTATCAGCTGCTGAACTAGAAGAGAAACAGACCGAGTCCCCATCACACATGATACAGTGAGGCGAAGGGAAAGCCCAGCAGGAACTCTCTCCATGACAACTTTGGTCTTGGGAAGCTGTGTGGTTGAATGCCCCCAGTCTGCCCTCCTCCTCCTTGTGGCATAAGGTACAGGCCCATCTGGCCATGGGCAATGTGAAAATGCTATACTTGAAATGTGAGTGCAAGTCTTTAGCTCTTGCCTTACTCCCCACCATGATTTTAAGGAGGGGATTTTGCATTCAGGCGAGTAATATGGAAAAGCACACTTAGCAACTATCTCCTTTGGAGACCAAGGACAAGATGGAAACGTCCCCCTCCCTTGGCTTTGCCCCGGAGGTCTGAGGGCAGGGGCTCGCAGAGGACTTGTCAAGCTGCAACTGGCTGCAAGAGTTGTGCCAAAACCATCAACTCTGCACTCCCAGACCCCACAGAAAAGCAGCACATCACGTTAACCTGGCTCAGAGTTTCAGATGCTAGCAGCGCGCAGCCTGGGAGGTCTAGCTGCTGTAAGCAGCACGGGAATCCGTCTATCCTGAAATGTTTATTAAACCTGGCCAGAAACAGGGAAACAAACCATCAGTAAGTCTCTTTGATGCTCTGTACTCTTCAACATGAGCCTGCCCTGAAATGGTGCTGGCTCCTTGCTGCTTCTGCTCCTGCGACAGGTATGGAGCTGCTGCTCCTCTCTCCCTTCCTCACAGGCTGGCTGAGGGCAGGTAACTTCAGAAAACAGCAGTAAGAGAAAAGAGGGCAAAAGAACGCTGAAGAATGGGAGCATCTGAGGATATAAATAGTCACACTTCACATGCAGCCTGCTCACGAAATGGTTCTGTTTTACAAAATATTTAGCCTAATTTAGTCAGTGAAAGCACAAGCTTCAGGACTTGCCTTTAATGTTCATTCTGAGGAGGAGTGGGAAAAAGTTAATGCAATGCAAATGCTTGCCGAGAGCAAATGCTTTTAATTATTATTTTGGAGTTAGTAAGAGCAATGAGGCAGGTGGAGTCATTCCATGCCTCAGATGTCTGCACTTTGTAATTTAGCAAGTCTAGCAATATTTTCATAAATGCCTCACCATCTCTTTTTAAAACACTAGTGTTTTCACAGTTTTATAAATGCATCATGGCCACTGGGGAGCTTAAAATCAAAAACTGCAATAGTGTTTTTAAATCAGATTCAGTATATTATTGTACTGCCTTAAAAACTAAAGGTCTGCCTTCAGCAGATGAATCAATCCCTGATTTCCACAGGCTTTGCCGGGTACTACAAAGAATGTGGAAGAACTGCATTGCAGAGATGCATCCTGAATTGGTGCATTTCTAGAGAGTGCCTACAAGATCATCACTGCTTCCAAAAGCCAGCTACTGCTATGTGAGGTAGGACCAACAAGCCAAATGATCAGAATTCATGACTATGTACTGAAAAACCCCCACCATAATTTACCAACTAGAACTTTGACTGACATTATTTTACAGAAAGTCATGTAACCAAATCTTGAGAACAATTTTATTTGCAGTAATTGCTACTTGGGAATTATCTTAACCACTTCTTCAACTGCAATGTAACTAAAATTCACTGGGATTCTGATTTTGGTGTATTTGCTTCCACAAACAGCAGTCAAAATGAGCACCTACTCGGCGCTGCGTAATGGTACGTGGAGGAGGCACCGCAGCTCCAGCCATGGGGACAAATGGACAGGAAAGCAGCATATCAGGACTCCCCTTTGCTCTCCCTTCTAAAACTTTCCATCTTGACCAATTATTAGCAGCATGATGGGACTAAATAACCCTAAAAATAAATTCTTTGGGTTTCAGAGAGCTCTTGAAGGCAGAGTGGAGGCACAGCATGGTAACACAGTGTACTGGCCACAAACATAGCACCTCAACAGCCAGCCAGTGGGAGCTGCAGCTTGAACAGAAGATAGCAGGAGATGGCTTGCGAAAGACAAGGCAAGGGAGCAGAGGAAATGGGCAGCTGGCACTGCTAGGGACCTGGGTTGCAAAACAACTGGACAGGATCACTTCAGAACAGCGCTCTAGGGGGAAGAAAACAAAGAACAAGGAAATCACTCACACCAGCCTCACGAAAATGGTCAGTGCCCCAGAGAGATGCTGGGGGCTGCATCAAGGTAAGATGCCCACCACATCCTTGCCCTATTTCACTGCCCTGACTTGTAGTGAGGTGTCTGGGCAAGGGTCCTGCTGGCTCCTCGTGGCCCCCAGGCCACAGCTGGGAGACTCCAGCCTACAGGGAGGGACTGCACACCTTTCCCTCCTCTCCCCCTGCCAAGAGTGCCAGGTCCACACTTTGTAGCCTGCTTTCCTAACTTCTTCCCTAAAATGTGCTTTAGCTTCATAGGTCTGTGTGAATCTTTACTTTCCTGGGGTGGGGAAAAAACAAAGAAGATTGGAAGAGAATACGGTTTCCACCCATATTCCTCTGCTGTGGAATAGAGTGGAAACACAATCCAAGTGCCAAAAAAACAACCAGCCACAGAATAGAAGGCAAAAAGAACACAGAATACTCATATTCCTGCCCAATTATCACTTATCTTGATGCAGCAACATGGTCTTTTTCTAACAAACAGATGAAAACATCCAGCTGTATGTGGAAGGGCAAACATAATCCTTTTTTGGCTGGATAGTATCAGTAACAACCCTTTTTACACCAAACTAGTCATGTGTAAAATAAACTTTGAGATGATGGGTTATACCCCAG
>JANHGB010048606.1:27522-37970 GCA_026283785.1 Coracopsis vasa
TATTTCCCTTATCATTATTATTATTGGTGATAGCAGTAGTGGTTTGTGTTATACCTTAGTTACTGGACTGTTCTTATATCACCTTGTGGGAGTTACATTCTTTTGATTCTCCTTCCCATCCCTCTGGGAGCGGGGAGGAGGAAGAAGTGGGGGGAATGAGAGAGAGACTGCTCGGTACTGAATTACCGGCTGGACTTAAACCACAACAGGCAGGCTCCTTTTAACAGATGAGATGTGCTTGTAAATGCAGACAAATCTCCCTGCATATGCAGGGCAAACCTCAAAAATTTAAGCCAGTTGAACAAGACTCCCCAGCCAGAAACATTAAGTCCTGGAACATAACGACTTACAAGACACTTTTTTCAGCTGAGGATCAAGGTGCAGCACCGCAAGATGCTGGTGAGCAACAAGTCACATGTCTGTACACGCAGTGTTTTAAGAACCCAATTTTCTCTGTTCTTCTGGAACCAGAAGTATCACAAGCCTGTGATGGCAGAAAACTTTGCAAAGAAAAACTTCAGAGAGTTAAGAGAACCTCAAAAGAGACCAAAGGAAATGAGGACAAATTTCAGTATGTTGATAATTCTGGAGACTGCTTTTAACATAAAGAGAATACAGAGACTAGGCCTCTATTTAGCTGTTTTATAAAAGCCATAGCAGCAGAGTTTGGGATTGCTACTTGTTTTGGTAAACAGATGAGGAGGCCAATACAATCTGTTTAATAACTGGAGCTTCAAGTATAGGCAATGTGCGTGCACACATGGCTGATTAAGTCATGGCCCATCAGGTACAAGAAAACTTTACATATGTGACATAATAAAGCATTATGAGGAATAAAGCACATGATCAAAATCTAACTTAGCAGACTCTGGAGAACACAAGTCTACCCAGGTTTTAAGCATTTGTTAAGCCAAGCAAAGAGTTTTCTAAGCTTGAAACATCTTTTCATGTGAAAGGAGTTTGAAATTTCAGGGTCTGCACTGATAAAAAAACCTCACAAACCCATCTACCCAAAAGCCTCTATAACATGAACTGAGAAGGTTTTGAAGTTGAAAATTTTTCAGTCTCATTCCACTGCTTATTAGAAGAACTTGATGTTGGAAAATCTGGAACTGAGTTAGCTTGAGTCAGTAGCTACAGACAACTCAAAATCTTCCTCAGCAACATTATGAAGCTCACACCCAGATTTGAACAGGGGTGCGATGAATCCGAGACTTGCAGTGGCAGGCACAAGGGAAAAACATCAAGAGGTCCTGTTCACTCTACCACCTGGGTGTCAGAGTCAAAGGCACTGGAAGCCTTCAAACTATTTACTACTATATGATTGCTAAAGAGCATTGAGGTAACTCATTAGATTCTTCATTAATTCTACTTGTTTCAGAAATGGCAATTATATCAGAATCATGACTGGAAATAAAGCAGTGCCAGTCTTGCAGCTTTTCCAACCGTGATGACACACAGCTGTAGCTATTCTGATTTTGGAATCAAGAGTGAGAAAAATCTATCCTTGCCCTTATCTTACTCTCCACAAGTAGTACTTGTTTGTATAACAAATATTTAGAATTACAGCAGCTAGAAGCAAGCTCACAGGCTGATGAGCAATAATAATCAAGCTGGCATTTTATTACATTGAGATTTCTTACTGATTGACAGCAATCACTAACTGAAGTACAATAGGCTGGTAAAGCTGGACAGCTTGCATAGGTATTTTTAAACAAAGGAACTGAGAAAGGTGACAGATAACAGTTTTAAAACACAAATAATTGTGCACCTTAAACTAAGGACAGTACAAAAATAATTAACACATTTACATTCATTTATCCAAGGCCACCTCTTCATGAACAGAAGGGAGCTAAAATGATAGTATATCATTTTATATCAGCTTAAATTCTCTCATGTCTGTTCCAAACAGAAACTAGAAAGTTTATTTACCTTCTGTTGTGTTAAAAAGTTGTTCCATCCTCACATCAGGGAGAGGAACAGAACCTCTCAAACTTTAACCCACCAAATCCAGCAGTCTACCATCTTACTATTGAAAAAACAGATACATTTATAAAAATAAAGCTAAGAAGCTAACTGTACAGCCTGTGGTCCCGCATCTGACATTTATAACAAACAGGACATAGGCAAAATTATGGTCCATGAGGCAAGAGTTAGGCCATGTGTTCAATTTATAAACCTGGGATCTAAGCTTCTCTTTATAACAAGATTAGCTAGGCAAATCTGAGATAATTGGAGTTTACTATTTTTATCCATTGCAAAGACCACATGAAAATGGAAAGACAATGACATTTTGTGACAGAAACATTAGATACAAGAATCAATTTAAACAAAAATGAACAACTAAATACCCCAAAATACCTAGTAAGACCAGCCTACTAATTAGGCAACAACTTATACAGCTAGACTGGAGAGACTTAGTTATCTCCCATTAGAAACAGAATATGCAAAAACTTAAAAAATTATTTTTATCATACACAATATATTGCAGCAGATGTCCATAAACTCCAGCTGTTCATCAGCATGACAGGGGACACCAGATTATAAATGTAACAATGCAAGATACAGATGTGTTCTGAAGTGGTATTTCTGAACCTTTGTAAATAGATGAACATGCTTCCATTTCGGTAAGCAGCTCTGATGACATGGTGTTAGTGCACTGAAGTATCTTCATTTACATTTCCTCAAGGCTCCTCCTGATAGCTTCTTCCAATTGTGCATCTTGCTCTGTATAAATACAAAACCCAAATATAATCTCAAACTATGGTCAATAAATAGTTATAAACACAACTACATTAATATTACTACATAAAGCAACAATTGCCAACTTGTGTGGCAATATCAGGAGACTGCAAAAAAACATAAACAGAATGAAAGTATTGTCCCTCCTCCTGTCTTATGCAATCTTTTCAACACTTGAAAATATAGGAACAACCTCTACAACCTTCCACTGGATTAATTAGGGGCAGCTCAATGATTAATTTAAGAGTATAATGCAACTACATATTTACTGGTCAAAATAACACCAAGATTAGAACCCGCATGTAGCCACCAAGAAAAATAAAGTATTAAAACAAAAATACCAAGCAAGCAGGGAGGTTTCAGTATTTTTATTCCAGCTCCTTATGAATCGATATTCCTGTATCTACACTCTTAAGTTGGCACCACTGTTGTCACGCTTGCAAGGAAGGCCAGATATAAGCAGTGGAATAGTCTAGATCAGGGCTGTAACGTTTTTACTAGTGTGTGTGTGTGTGTGCATTGCACTCATCTGACTTAGGTTAACCTCTCTTAAATACCTTTCATAATACTAAGAAAAGAAACTTGGTTTCTGCATTACATTTAGGTTGTTTTGGGCACTAAATCGTTTGATGTTTGCGATTTAAATATCCTAAGGCTTATATGTACAGTAAATATAAATACCAATGGTATAAATGGAAAAATTAAGGCAGCTTTCAGACACAGTGTCATTCTTGAATTATTAATCTTCTGCTTTAGGAGGATACAAGCACATCCCATTAGAAAAGCTGTCCTTACAACAGAAGAAACAGTAATTACAGATATTAACATAACAGATATTAAAGCTTTAATTATTGCTGGGCTGTTTTATACAAGACCTGGATGTGGAACAAAGAGTACCAATGAATGCTCTGTCATGGCAGCAGACCCATATTTATTCACCTGGACTTTAGTGTAAATCTAGTACTACTGGTAAAAAGGGATACTGGTTTCTGAAAGGGAAGTATTACGTGGTCACAGAAGCAAAAAAGAAATTTTGAACCGAAAACAAAGCAGAAAGGCACCTGCAGACAACTGCTCAATTAAAATATTTTGTCAGTTAGCCACCAAGCATGTGCAAGAATCAAGCATAAGGTTCAGACTGTGACTCTGCTGCTAATGGCATGCAGTTATCTCCGCAGCAATACCTACATTGTCCTCTACTCCCTAGAGCTGCTGAAGGACCTTTTTCCACCTCCTATATTTGCTTTTTGCTTTCTCTTCCTCCAGAAGTTGCTAATGCTTTTTTCTTCTCACCCCTTTCCCAGGTTGATTTTGCTGCCTCATTTCCTCTTACCCTGTAATAGAACTGCCACTAACCACGCAGTGAACACAGCTGAAGCCAGGCTGCTTCATAACGTCAGATGCCTTCAGCACTGCATCAGAACTGGGATGTCCTGTGTGCACCAAATGCCACAGCTCTACCTGATGCCAATACCCTGTGCTGGGGGGACCTGAGCACAGCAGACTTTCAGTACTGTAGATGAGTATGTTTTAATAACAGCTAGTAAATGTATAACTGAATATATTCTGGGAATGTACGATTCAGATATCAGTTTTATCTTGACCCTGTATGAATTCTTTATTGCTTTTTTTCTTTAGATAATTTTATTTCCATCAGGTGGAAGAGCAGAGTCAAGCCTTTGAACAACAGATTATTTTCAAAGTGCACTGTAGTCTGTAACCAAAAATACGTTGTATGAACCACCACTAAGCACAACAGCAAAAGGATGGAAACAATTTAAAATAAAGCAAGATACGATATGAGCAGACAGCTGTGCTGCTGATTCAAACTTGTGCATAAATCTACAGCTCTTCAGGAGACCAGAGTGCTTTGTTGAGATATAATACCTAATTCTGAACTACTTATTCAGAAGTTCAACTATTTAGTCAGTGGTTCTATTCTGAGTCAAGAGTCATATTAAACTGGTACAAAGTGAGCTCAGACAAGTCTTTAATTGAACAATACCCTGTGGTGCACCAATAAAATCAATTTTGAGTCTGTGGCCCACTTCTGAGGTTAGGAAATTATTATTTTTTATAACTCACAGTGTTCTTGACTGCTCAGGATTTCCCAGCATGTTTTAGAGATTATTCCTAAGAGGTCCCCTGCCATAAAACTGCCTGTATTCTTAGTTTCTATATCTTCCATAATTAACAGCACCTCTGAACACAGAAAAGTAAAAATTAACAGACCTGCCGGTTCATTTGCTTCTTCTAAGTTCCTCTTCATTGTTAGTTTGAGATCTTCATCCTCTTCGCTATCTGAACCTTAAGTACACAAATGAAGCATAAATTACACATTGCTTCTAATAACAATAAAAAAAAAAGGTAACAGTCCACTCTTGCACTTCTCTTACTGTAACAACACTCTAGGCTGCATCTGAAGAAGTACTCTTGTCATGGTCTGAAAATCAGGATAAAAACACATTACAGTGGTAGTTTAAGACAGTAATTCAAGAGACAGTTTTTCAGCCACCTTCTTTTTGTACCTAAAATCTAGAGGCAGACTGCTACAACTGTATATGATTTTAAAGTGGTAACAAGAAATAATAGGTGTATGAGCTATTGTTAATGTCTGCCACATTTGCTTTTTTGTAATAGTTAAAAAAAGACATTACTTTCTACAAAGTGTATCAAGGATTTAATTATGGGAAGAAGTGCTATAGTGTCTCTGCCTACACATGATCTTAGCTGTATTTTGTTGCTGCAACTCAACTGAGCAGTGTGATTCAGCAGATGTTGTTCAAATCTCACATAAGAAAAAAGTCAATACATTTAGTTTAATCTGCTAACTCATCATAGCTAAGCCCAAGCAAAACTCCACCACCTTTCCCTTTCTTAATGCTCTTCGTAAGGCTCCAGAATGACAGCTCTATTTGGAAGTGTCTTTAGTAGGGATCAGTGTACCTAAGGTGTTTTTTTTGTTTGCTTTAAACAGTCTCAGTAAACTGCAGGTTAAAAAATCAAAACAAGTCAATGAGTCACATCATGTATTCATTCTCCTGCTACAGGCTATTGCTATTTTGGGAGATGGTCTCTGTAATGAGGTCTTCCAGTATTCACAATCAACTAGGTCTCCTACGATCATAACAACAGAAGCGCTTCCCTTAAAGTCATCACATTTATTAGTACACCAGTGTGCTTCTGATTAAATTTAGAACAAAGCAAAGAACATTTCAATATGGACATCTAATTTACTGTGTGACTTGTGCATTTTAAATGACCCAAGTTAGGTATTCAAAGTGACAGGTACACTTGCTAAAACTTGTTTTAAAATCTCTGACACAGATATCTTCTTAGAACAGCAACGTTGCTGACTTTCCTAATTCCAGGAATACAAACTCCAACAGCATGTATAAAATAGAGATCAGGAGCCCACAAGGATGTCAGAAACAGGTAGATATACACTGCAGTTAAAATGGTCTTTCTCCAGTCACTTGGAAGATTGCCTGTGAATTCTTTATGCAGCTGCCTACTATCTCTTGGCAGAAGAGATACTATTTTTTTACACCATCTTCCAAAGCAAAAAAAAAAAAAAAGAAAACTCCACACAATGCCAAAAAAAGGTCATTACAATCACTTCTGAAAAGGAGGGAAAGTGCAAAGAAAAGGCTTTGCACAACTAGCTTATCCCTTCTTAACTCTCCTTTTAACCTTCCATCCTGGAAGACACCCCATACTGCTCTAAAAAGTTTTGTACCTCTTTAGAGGTATAACAGCTGAGGCAATCTCTCTTTAACTCATTTCTTGGCAGAAGCATAATGGAAGAATTGGGTTCTTGCGAGCAGGAGCAGTAAGGAATCATACAAAACAGTCTCTGGTTTGCTACCATTTCAAATAAAAACACACTTTTCTGAAGGTTTTTTTTTTAAGGCAACTTGACAGAAGGCAGTATTCTTCTGGTTGCATAGATGGTTAAACAGCAAAGGATAGAAGCAGTCAGAAATCCAGGAGTTTCGTTCAGATACGAACTAAGGAAGTCAGCATTCCTAGAACTGGTTATAGAGTCCGTGAACATTCACCACAGAAGCAGCCATAATGGCAACCCACTGACACACTGTTAGGAGACAGCATTTCCTCACTCGTGGCTTCCCCAACCCAGACAACAGGCTAACTTGAGGCTCATTTTTCAGAATGCAGCAGATCAGCAGCTAAGCTGCCTTTACTGTCAATTAGGACAGTTATGAATGCTGAAACGGGGTTTGTAGATAGAATTATTATCCAAGTTCATTAAGAAAGTTTAGGATTCATCGCATGTATTAATGCAGGCCCCATCTTACCAAAATGTTTTGCTAGTCACAACGCCTTAATTACACCCCTGTAATAACACAGGGTACACATTCATATTGGAACAGACGTATATGCAAACTGGCATGCAAAACATTTAAACATTTCAAAACCAAGCTGCCTGGCTCATGATTTATCACTGCACCTGATATGCAGTAACTAAATGCTGCCTGAGAGTTAGAACATCACAGAGAGCAGATTTGCTTAGAGCATAGCTGAGGACACCACCATTCCACTGCCAGAAACTATGAAACTTGAATACAATTAATACTGATGATTTTCTGTTAGTTTGAGGGGAAAAAAAAAAACCCAGCTTGGAGTCAAACGTGTTTATGAAGCATGTTAAAAGTCTCATGAGCTACACTCTGCCTTCACTGGTCATTATTTGCAAGACTTCTCTCCCCTCTACCCAATTATATTTATGAACATTCAACTTCCCATGAAGGCTGTCACTGAATTCACTGAATTCTCTGAAATCTGAGTGGATAAGAAAGAGCTAAATCTTATTTAGGAGCTTTTCACACTAAGGCTTGTCAGTATCTTAAATTACACTGAGACTTTCCTTACCCAAAGCCAAAAGCATGGTTATGCTTGGCCTCAGTGTTTTTCCCCCTCTCTCACCTCCCTACTCCTCAAACCTACACAAAGCAAAGACTAAAGGCACAAAAGCAGTAAAGATGAGACTTTCAAGATGTTCTGATATGGCTGTATGGGAATCAGGAATAAGACTGTAACAGTCAGAAGAAAAACTGTCTGGAGGCAAAATTCCTAGGCAGAAATGCTCCAACAAATAAGGAATCAGCTCTCTTTAGGGGCCAGACTGCAAGAACTATTAGTGTGGAACTCAGCACTTGTCATCCAAAGAGAAGGAAGGGCCAACTGATGGAACAGATGCATTTTCAAGTCAAAAGACTTGAAACCAGGCTGCTTTTCCAAATGGGACAGGTCATTATGCTTGATCTAATGTTACTCAGTGTGTCTGCACCCTGCAACTGAACTCTGCTCTCAAGGAGATCATAGATAACAGTTAAGAACATACCCTATGCAAGTACCACAGAATGGCTGAGGTTGGCAGTGGCCTCTGGAGGTCTCTTGTCCAGCCCCCTGCTCAAGCAGGATCACCTAGAGCCAGCTGCCCAGGAGCATGTCCAGACTGGTTTTTAATACTGTCAAACAGACTCCGTACTGGGGAGCTCAGAACTTGTCAGTTGTGGCCATACCAGTGCTGAGAAGAGGGAAGAGACCAACCCCTCCACCTGCTGGCAGTAGTCCTCCTAGTGCAGCCCAGGATACTTAAACTTTCAGCCAGGAGAGCACACTGCTGGCTCATGGTCAACTTGGTGTCCACCAGGACCCCAAGGTCCCTTTCTGCAAAGCTGTTTTCCAGCTGGTTGACCCCTGGTGCCTGGGGTTGTTCCACTGAAGGTGCAAGACTCCACACTTCTCCTTGTTGAACTTCATGAGGTTCCTGTCAGCCCATTTCTCCCCTGTTAACGTTCCTCTGGATGGCAGCACAGCCCTTTGGTGTATCAGCTGCCACTAAGGTTTGTCCCTTCAGCAAACCTGCTGAGGGTACATGCTGCCCCACCATCAAGGCCATCAGTGAAGACATTAAACAGCACCAGAACCCGTGCTGACCCCTGGGGTACAAAGCTCGTTACTGGCCTCCAACTGGGCTTCATGCCACTGACCGCCATGTTCTGGCCATTCAGCAAGTTTTCAATCCACTTCACAGCTTCCTCATCCAGCCCACACTTCATCAGCATATACTGCTGGTACTGCTGGCACCTTCTGATGAAGACTAAATAAGAATGTTTAATTTGGAGAAATCGGGCATTTCCTGTCTCTCGTTAAAATGCTCAGCACATTCTGTAGCTCCCAACTCCTCTGGGGTCAGAGAAAAAGCAATTGCCAAGTTTCTCCGCCAAGAAATCTTAAGATATGGCCTCTTCTCTGGTACATTTTGTTAAATAAACAACAGCTAAGAAACTCTGACTGTACATATTCCCTCAAAGAAATCCTCCTGCTCGCTATTGTCCTCACAAATTGCCAAATTCCTGCTGGAGGAACAAAAAGAGAAAATAGGAAAGCAAATTTTGGATGAACACACAACTCAGATCAGAAAGATTAACCCTATAGATGGGAGTAAATACAGTGATTTTTTGACTTTTCATAAACCCACTCTGGCAAGAGGCTGGTAAACTTTCACAGCATGCAAGTGCCACCCGCTGTCCTGACATCAAAGCGCCACAGCTTGAATTTGGATTAGCTGCCCAAATGGCTCAGCGTAATTCCCCACCTATATCTGACTCTGTTCTTGCAGCCTCCCAGGTCACCACCATCCCCTTAATTTCCATCAGGTTTACCAGTTCCTCTGTCTCACTAGACTGGATTTCCCTTCCCCAGCCTTAGTCCTCTTCCCTGCCACGCAAGTTCTTAAGACCTGACTACATACTTCAGTGTGCAGTCTCACACCATCACTTCTCTCTCCTACAACTCTCCTTTTCAGTAACTCCCAATCTCATCTGCCTCCTTCTCATCCCAATGTACGTTAATATCACACTTAACTCACTGTCTCTCCAACCACTGGATCTTTTCCTTTTACAGCTGATTCCTGAAGTTTTAGTTCTACTTTACCTTAAGGACACCATTAAAGTTACCTCATTCAGGATCCTAGTAACTACTTAGCCAAAACATCAAGATCAGTACCGCATCCTTACCTCCAGTAGCAATCACATTCAGTGCGTGTGATCATACTGCCTTTAAAATACTGTTTGTGGCTTCCAGAATCCTTTCCTTTATTCCTTCTTCAACAGTCCCAGTAGGATCCTTCTTACATACTTCTCCCCAATACTTACTGCTCTGATCTCCCGTTTCTTCATTTAGGTAACATCATCTGTAAATGCAAGTACAGCTACTCCCTACTGAGTGGTCACAAATACACAAGACCTCTTTTCCTCCAGGCAAACTAAAGCTTCACTGTATGCATCTCTCCCTACAGATGCTCACTCATCTGTTCATTCAAGCCAATACCATGAATACCATGATGGTCATTCAGACTTTCATTTAACCTTCATCTTAGACACCTTTCAAATTGACATCCAGATTAAACTAAACCTTGAAGATTTTTTGTGTGGTCTGGGTGGGGGAGGTCTTTCGAGTTCATCCACTTGGCTACAATTCTTGTTCAGACTCATTATCTTAGTTCTTAATACACTGTTTTCTCCCTAGGGCATACATATATGTTCAAAGATGCACACAAGAGATGCCACTGACATACCAAAGCCAGTAATAACTTCCTGTTGTAGCTAAAAACAAGGTTACAACTCAAAAGTGACTTTCTTATATCTCCCTACTGCACTAGGCTGTGGTCACAATAT
>JANHGB010048606.1:38070-51969 GCA_026283785.1 Coracopsis vasa
TCTCCCTACTGCAATAGGCTGTGGTCACCATATGGTCAGATGTGGTATTCATATTGGACCTCAACACCCACAAAAACTTGACTACTGAGAAGGCTAGCAATTATTCTCAGTGTCTTCTGTAAATTAATCCTTGAACTTCTCTTAAATTCTTTTGTTGGTTGTACGTAAACCAAAAGCTTTTGGGGACAGTGGGAGCTGGGAAGCTTAGCAGCATTCATTGAGATGAACTAAAATACCGCTCTTTCAAATATAAACTCTAATAGAAGCTGCATTCAGTAGTATTTAAACACTTCAGGCAATAGTAGCAGATTGAAGGTGCAGGCTGACAACTCCACTTGAGCACAGTGGAAACAAACTTCATAGGACAGTGAAAGAAGTGTAGTTGGTTGTTGTCCAGACAACATAGTACACCACTACACCACTGATTTTGTCAGTCTCATGAGACAATCTGGCTCTAAAAGAAAGGAGAAGAAATACTAAAAAAAAATTGGTCCTCTTATTATTAAAAAAAGTCTGTTTTACTTAAGAGCTCAGCCATTAAAGGATGTCATTTAATATGACTGTGAGAAACACAGTTAAGCTAAAACCACCAACTTACACAAAAATCACTTGTGAATCAGGAAGTTGTGGCATTCCTGTCTGTGTCAGGATCAGTCTGATGCCCTATAACCTACCATCAGCTTTGCCCTCAACATCATCCAGCACTCATTTAAAGTATAAGCTGTAACAGTAGTGTCATGACTAGATATCAAGTGCAAAGACATAAGGGAATAATGGTGTTTTCCTGCATGCTACAAACTCTTTTTTGCAAAGAAATTACAAAAGAACACATTGAAAACTCTTCTACCCTTCTCAAACCACTTGATTAACATGCATGTATCTCCCATTATGTGTTGTGCTTTCAACATAAAAATCCCTGTATTTATGAACTCAGGTTTAGCAGCAGAAGAGAGCAAATAAGAATAAATATCTTGCCTACTCTTCTCATACCTCAAAGGAAATTCATGCATCCACTACAGCCAATGGTCTCCTGAGGTAACATACAGTTGATAACCTATTGCAGCATATTCAGGAACTTTATTTATTCTAAAATGAATGCATGCACCACTCTTCCCACAGCAGTTCTGCTGACACAGTAAAATGTTTCACAAGGTGCAAGTGCCAGATAGTGCCACAATCCAAACACAACTCAGCTGCTCACAAGCTAATGACAGCTCAGTGAAGGCGATTCAGGGAAACAGCTTTTTCATTTTGCAGCTCATCCAACACCAACAACTGTCTCACATTTTTCAACACAATTCTCTGTTGTAACTGTTTCTCACTTATTTCTTCTCCCAGAATAACAGCCATAGGCTTGAGAAAGTCACAAAGCAAGCAAGTCTTATTTATATTTCCTTATATTCAGCTGCATTTCTGTAACAGGACAACAGGCTAAACCAGCCTGTGATACACTGCACTTTCCATCTCAGACCTCCAATACTGGTCTTGCCACACTAAGACTTGCAAATGCTTGCTGGTGCTGCTAAACCACACAGTGAAGTGTGTCTTATGTGGTAGCTTTATCTCTTGAAAACTTCACAGGCTTTTGGTAACTTCATCCCACTACACAGCAACCACACGCCTATTAGCAACACTGAATTTGCTAACATCCTGGTTTAATACAGGAAGAGGACAAAGGCAGCTCTCACTGTTGGGTGTCCCCCTATTGACACTGACTGGAGGAGGGGAACAAGGATGGCTCAAGACAGTTCTGTTCCTTACAATTTGACAGGGAATGCCAACAGCCAAGGGACTCATGCACAACTCCATCACTTTCCAACTCAAAGTATTATTTTTAATAACAAACCCATGCATAACTTAAGTGGGATCCACAACAGCAACTTAAGTTCTGGGGCCTCCCAGTAGTGCCCATCATCCTAACAGTAAATTAAATATTAACATAGTAAAGGACATCAAAAGATGGGTTAAATTAGGAATCTTCTGAAAGCAAAACCAATATAAAAATAGTTACTGGAGTATAAATTATACATATAAAACAGATCAAAGTCATCACCTCTGAGCCAGTGTACCCTGGCAAATAAAGCTATACTGGCAAAATACCCAGCTAGGGAGCTGGAGTACCCTTGCATAGCAAAAGAATCATGCCCCTCTCCTCACTGTCTGGTATTGTCAAATCACACAACAAACTGTACAAGAAAGGAAGCCCCTACAGCTAAACTGACTTGCAGCTAGACTGACTTAAATTGACTGCTTGCAAGTTACATCTCTCCTCCAACTCCTCCTTCCGAAAATATGCAAAGGTCCTGAAACAAAACCAGCCTCCCACATTAATATACAATTATAGCTATAATTACATTCAAAGAGATCTATCAATCTAGGAATTTCAATATGCTATACAAAGAAAACATTCATAGTGGGAATGCAATAATTCCATGTGTAGCTTTATGGATAACTGCAGAGAAAAGTCATCTTCCCCCTTGAGCAAAATGAACTACACTACTGGAAGTTACAGTTCTGTTAATTCACTATGCCAAGAAATTTTACTGGTATGGCTGCTTCTGGCTGGGAATCACATCTCCATAATGCAGCTGAAAAATCTAGACCAGCAAATGATTGGGGTTGCCAGAAAACGCTATCAGCACCTTTTCTGTATCAGAAGCAGATAAATCAATTCCAGCCCCCCACAGATATTTTTTTTTTTTCCCCCCTCAGGAAACCATTTAACTATTCTATCTTTTTCCCTTTAATTGATTGATGTCAATTCACCATTCAGCGCTAGCACTCCACTCCAGTCTTCCTGGTAGGTCAGTAGCACCATATGACAGCTATCATACACCTGCATCAAGACTAGCAGTGTATTTTTGTGAAAGCAGCTTAGGGCTAATTCAACCTTCTGTAACATGCACTCAATTTACAGGCCTCCAAAACCACAAGAAACCAGGAAAAGCAGTGTGTCTACAGAGAAATGCCAGGTCATTTTCTAGGAAACCTTTACTTCAAGGTGTTTTAAAATACTGAGAATTATTAAAACTCATCTCAGCTCTAGTATCCTTTGCATGAAAATGAGCTAGCTCAAACCTCTTTGATTATCCTGCGTAAAACCAGCGTGATCATTGTAGCATGCCATTAATTAGAATGTGGCATTCTAGAAAACGTAAATGTTTTCATTGATGTTCTACCTCCAAATGGATTCATGAGCCATATGCCAGTGAAGACACTGATCAAGTGACTGCAACTAACTAAGAGGACAATCAGAATTAAAATAGGCGAAGATATTTTGGGAAATAACAATGCTTTTTAGCAGGGTCACATTTGTTTCAGACCCAGAACAAACCAAGCAAAGCAGATTTGAGTACAAATTGACAAATATGCACACAAGAGTGCACTAAACAGCTTCCGTTTAACTAGAAAGGCCTTTTCAGGCTGAAACAACAGTTTGTGTCCTGCTATAATAAAGGATAAAGCAAGGACAGTCATTATGTTGAACAAAAATGCTTAATTAAGTCTGGTTTCAAAGGTTGCCCCAAGAAAATTCTTTTTCTGATCTATACTTCATTGAAATACCAGTACAATACAAGAATCAAAGCAACAGCTTGTGTTACAACACGAAGCATTCAAGTCTTTTATTGGAAAGAACTACCAACTGGAAAGATTGTGTTTAATGTTTACTTTCTACCTTTTGCGGTATCAGAAATGCTGTTTAGCAAGGCATACATCTTGTCTCCTTCAATATGGTGGGGATTTAGGATGCGAGCTGGCCGCTGAGTCATCTTAAATTGAGTTTCCAGTTCCAAGAAGCTTTTGTCTCCAGAAAGAATAGTGAAAGGAATTTGCTTGGGCAGGTGCTCATCCAGACGACCAGCCTATATGTGGAAACAAATGACAAGTGTTGAACTGAGATCATGTTTTTATCTTGTGGGGTTTGGCGAGCTTTTTGTAAGACACATCTTCACAGGAAAGCCTTCTACAGCAACTTACCTCCACTTTTATGGTCCAATGCACATTATACCACCGTGAAAGGCATTATTTCGATAGCTTGACACTGCATTTATTCTATACATGTGACAACAGATATAGGGAATGGCTACCAGAACAGTACAGATGGAATATGGAACAAATTCCTAGAGAGCAGCATTTCAGAACCAGCTCCACATAAATCACCTGTACAGTGCATTTTAAGAATTATGCAAAAAGTGTAACGTAACATACAAACACTGTTGCGAAACATATAGTTACATTCTCAAGTAGTTTTAGCTAACTGATATTCACTATATTAAGAACTCCACGGCATCCCAGATTCCTGTCCTTCATCTGCACCACTCCCAACCTGGTCAAAGCCTTAGGCCTACTGAACAGAGGCAGTGCTCTTTGTTAGCCCAGCAGGGTCTTTGAAACTGGCACCCATCCAACTCCATCTGAGAAATGGCTCTAGATTTGGGCTACTTGAAGAGAGAGGCAGGAGGTACATTTCTCTGAAACTGTAAGATTTGTAGGGGGAGTTTATTCTTCATTCCCTAACCAGCCTCCTTCCCCTCCACAACAAACTGATGTCCTATTTGGGCTAAGTTTTATTCCTAGGGAAAGAAAAAATATGTAAATCATTTCTCAACAGGCTGTCTTCATTCAATTCAGTGACAGGTTTATCATTCTTTGTAGCAGACATAGGAGTCCCGTGCAGTCATCCAGTAATTAGTACTTAACATCAATAACACATATCACTTGCCACTCTTCTCTGGGTATAGAAGTACAACAATAAAGCAAGCATGCACTAACTTACATGGACACAGATAGCAAAGTCTGCTGCTTCCCTTCTGGTACCGCAACGTGGATGAAGAAAGAAACATCCAATCCTCTTAAGGTAATTGTAAACTTTGCAATGCACTGGAGGTTTCCAGTTGCTGTAGCCTCCTAAACAGTGAAGAAAAATAAATAAAAATCAAACCAACTGACCAACACCTCAAACCACAAAACAAAACCCAACCAAACAGAAGAACCCCGACACCCCTACCCCCCAAAGAACAAACAGAAATGCCCCATCAATCAAGAATGCAAGTCAAAAGCAAAGATAAATCTTGCTTTAAAATCAAAATTTATTTTCACCAATGTGAAAGATAAAATAAACACATAACCAAAATCCCTGAAGAACCCTTATTCTTGGGTTAGAAAGCAAAGAAGGAAAAAGTAGCTAGCCTGATCCTACACAAAGTCTCTCATTCAATTTTGTATGAATTTTACTTCTAATCCCAAAAAACTTATCTTCTAGACATTATGTGCTTTTAGACACAGGATGCACTTTTTTCCTCAGTTACAAGCAGAGTTACGGTTAACATACAGAAGCAGAGGAGCTCTGGTAGCACAGTACAAGTAACAGAAATGTTTCTCTAGGAGAATCCTGTACTAGTGTAATGCCCAAGATTCTTTTCAACAGACTGAACTGCTTGACACATCCCATGTCAGAACTGTTTAAGAATCCAAGAACTGGAGTAACAGCTGAAACAAAGGCTAGAGTCCTGACAAACACTTGGTGCTGTCAGAGATAAGCAAAATGAAGTTACAACTTGGGGAAAAAATAAGCGTGGCAATTTTCTTAATGGCATCTGAAAACATGTGATTACTGGCTGAGAAAACAGCTGGATAACAGAGATGAGCCAAGTAAAAGGCCTGCTACAGATAAAAATACCAGGCTGCAACAGGTTGCAAGGAAAAGGAAAGGAGCAGCAAGTCTCTCAACAAAAGAGGGGAAAACAGCAGACGAACAAATGGAAGGACAATCTGAAGAGAGTGAATAAGAATTTCATAACATTCCCAATTGCTAAGAAATAATGGGTCTGCTGTTTGGAAGAAAAAATGTTGCTCTATCTGCCAGATGATAGAATGGCTGGATACGAGAAAGGATTTTGAATGGAAGGTGAAAGCAGTCATTGATCACACTTCATGTGAGCACCTGTGGAACTAAGGCTCAAGGGGCTGCAGAACACTCTGCTTCCCAACCTGCCCACTGGCAGTCTGACAAAGATGTAGAAGCAATCTTCATTAGATTTCTCCTGTTCCCCCACTTTTTCAGCTTAATGGCTATAAGAGGGTAGCAAAAATTATCTCAAAGCTCAAAGATTTAGTTACAGACTACACAGTAATAATTTTCGGGTATCCATCCATGAGAAAAAAGCTTTTTACAAGTCATTCTCATCTGTTGTGACAGTCTTTGTCACTGCTATTTGGGAGACTTGTAATCGCCAACCCTAGCTTTTGGCAGCATAAATGTATAACAGACATTTGACCAGGACAGCTGAAAACAGTGACAGAACTGTCAGACTGTACCACAAATGGGTGAGGGACATGATATCTGAGAACAGAAAGAACAGAAACAATACAGAGCCTGGGGAATACAATGGAGGAACTCAAAGCAAAGCTAAACCTGTGTTAGCAACAGGAATAACAAAAATAATGCAAATGCACCATACAAAAATACAATCAGAAATGTTGTTTGGGAAATGCCGGGGGGGGAGGGAGTGGAATCACAAAAGACAGGGATGTCACTGTATTGTCGCAGCCTAAAACCAAGAATAGCATGCATCAAGTAACGTTGTAACCCATTACTATGAGAGGGCATCTACAACAATAAATCCAGGTGTGTCTGGGAGCCTTAGTTTACCCAGGCTCTGTAACAATACACTTGACACTAATAAACTGCTCAAGTATTCTCTGATGTGAATATGGCCCATTTTAATCACCATTAACTCTTCATTGTGGGTTTCTCAGTTCAAGTGCTCCAGGGGCGATCCCCACAAGGCAGCCTACATGCAGCAACCCTGCTGAAGAAATTTCAACTCCTGCAAGAAATGGAGTGGCACTGACATGGGCTGGGCTGTGCCAGCAGGTGCCTGTGTTTAGAATATCCCTGAGCAGAGTCTTAACTAGCACACAGGGTAAGACTGTTGTATTAATAGAGGTTCCTAACAACAGATTAGTAACACTAAGACTATACTATGGATTATTTCTCTTTCTCAGATAGGTCAGAGATGAGACATTTCTGACAACACCACAGTTCAGACATTCCTGGGTTCAATCAATTTTTTTCTAAATCAAACCAGAGCATTTTAGCCTTGGAAAATAGTAACACCACAGAAGACCATGTCATAACAAACAAACTTAGATCAGTTACTGACAAACCAGTTTTGAGTAACTTAGATAGAATAACAAAGTATGACTGAAAGTAAGTGTCTGAATTCAAGTGAGGAAAGTTTGACATAACTGTGTAAAATCACCCTTTACTAAATAATTCTCTATAAAACCCAGACAGAGTAGCTTTGGACTTCAGGTGTCAAACAGGCCTGACATTTCTTCAAGACAGATTCCTAACAGTTACTTATCTGTAGAAAAAGGAAAAAATATTTTCCCAGGCCAAGTGGATTCAGTAACTGCAGAAACAAAAACCAAAGCAACTGAAAACCAACCCAAATCTCGAATCACAAGAGTCTTAGAAGTCAAGGAGTGCAGAGGTGAAGTGAAATTTGATCAGAAGTCAAGCTGGGCAAAGCCTTACAAGACAGAACAACAAAACAACAGGTTTTTCAGCCATATAGAAAAGAGAATATAAATAAATGGAGTAGGCCAGGCAGCAAGGATGAAGTAGAAATCCAGAATTACTTGGTATAATCTAACCCCTCAAGATCAGCCTTTTCGGTGGCTTTGTGTGCATGCACAAGAATACTGTTACTGTGCAGATAGGCCAAAAGCTAGGTAATGACAATACAGGTAATGTCTGAGCAGAACACAACACTCAGGAGCATAACCCGCTTTAACACAAAAGACCAGATGATTGGTCTCCAGAACTCCTAACAACCAGACATTAGACTACAGGTCCAGGAGCACAGTTCATTGAAGAACTTGCACTTTATATTTACAGACATACTTGCTTTGCCTTCATCAGCTAACTGAAATGCCTGTTTCTAAGTGGGAGGGGGTGTTTGTGGGGTGATTCGGGCATCAACAGGCCTTTCTGTCCAGCCTCTGCAGCATGAAAACTCTCTGTTTTCAGGATGGTCTTGGTTATCTTTGAAAGGAAGAGATAATCAAGAACAGTAAAGAAGCGGTGCAGTGCAATAGTGTTTACTAAGCATAAAACACACCTGACAACTCCTGCAAGTCTGTTAAGATGATGCTTATGTCTCAGGCAATATATATTTTGAAACTATCCCTTACCTAGACTTTACTGAAGTATTCAATGTACCACAGGCAAAATTATTATGAAGGCAGACACAGAAAAAAACAGTAGAAAAAGCATGAGGCGGACAAGACTAGTCAGGTAAGGAAAAGTATCAAATTAGAGGGATGATATTGATAGACTTAGCAAAATTTTTTCTTCCAAATCCATAACAATGTGAATTCCACCCATCACCCAGTACTATTACTGGCATCTTCCAGGTGTGAGATATACCTATTAATGTGTCGGATGACCAGGGACATCCTTAAAGAGCAAGCCAGAGACAAAACAGAACTAAAAAAATGTAAAATCATGCCTTTTGGAACTAAAAATAAAAATAACATTATGACAAGGACTTGGAAGTCTGAAAGAAAATAGCCTCTGAGTATTATGGCTGTTCTCATAATGATGAAAAGCTAGTATGATGCTGCCTGAGTAAGCTCAACAGGGAAGACAGAAAGACTCCTAAACCATTCAGCAACTCTGGAACAGCATGCTACAAGAAATAGTAAGAACAGAGGAGGTTAAGATTGAGTTACAAAACTTAAGAATATTTCTATTACATGGTGCCTGTGACACAGTAAGTGAAGGGGCCCTAGTGGCTGCTTGCTCCTGTTCTTCATTCTCTCAAGGAATCTCTTCTCTGTGTAGACTTGTTAATCTCATCTTCCTATTTCCTTTAACCACTTTTTACCTTGAAAGCCCCAGATAAATGTCCCTTGGTTCAGGTTAGCTGGTAGCTGCGTGAATAAGCTTCCCCAGTTGTCCAGATCCACTAACACAATGTGAGTCATGGTACTCAGGTAGTCAAGATCAGGAAGTTCATCATCTTCAGAGGGATAAAAAGGATGACTTTGTGGTCAACCAACATACATCAACTTATGATATGCTTTTGCAAATTCATGTATTCAACTATTCTATAAGCTAAAAGTTACAAAACATGATCCTGTTTGGTAATTGCATGGTTTTAAAATCAACTGAAGTAGCATTTAATAAAATACAAATTAGACAAAAGAAAGTAGAATCTAGCTATTTGATGGTGTAGAGCTGGATAGTTTTCTGGCAGGCACAGAAAGCTGTTGTCCTGCACTGAGACATTTTAATAGTCCATTTAATATTCAACTGTGCACCTCTGACTATAGTAAGTCTCTGACATTAAACTGCTTGCATGTATAAATGCATGTAAAATGTTTAGAGACATACTTTTTGTTGCATATCTAATGCGAACCTTTTAATCAAAAGCATTATAACATCATGAGTAATTAAACCCACTTCCAACTTCTGAACACATGGTACACCTTCAGCATTCTTGATGTCATTCTTAGAAGTGACATGAACTTCTAAAAAAAATATTTGCACGCTTAAGGCAAAAAAAACCCCTAATATGGGCTAAGAATATAAATTCTTAGCTGAAATTATTTTTTGGCAAGCTAATGAAACTCAGACAATGATTTTATAATAGGACTGCCCACACAGGAAGCACTACCATGCTCAAAGATTTATACGTACAGAGGTGGCAAGTTCCCCTTGAATGTGTCTGTATTACAGACCACTTCTACATTTCTAGGAGTTAGAACTCTACTTGGGGTCCTGGCTTGTCCTCTTCCTTTAAACACCAAATTATGTTCCAAACTAATTTGAAAATTAAATGTTTCGATCCCAGGGTCCTCATATCTGCCTACTTTTTGTCTTTTTTTAAAGCCTTCATACATATAGCATATAGCAATGAATTGAGTCCAAGTTCTGGAAACTCAAATACTGAGAATTCAAAATTGAGAAATAACAAATATTAAATTCTGAGCTGATTTATAGGCTGAATGTGGGCAAATGGTATGCTACATACTTATACTGACATTGAAACGGAGCATGCTTAAGATGATACTAAGAAAAACCCAAATGTACAAACCTTCCTCAGGCTCTTCAGAGCATGTAGAGCTCTCACTTCCTTCATTCTGGATTTGTTCCTGCTGAGGAGACAACTGTGGTCTTTCCCAAGTCTTGGGTGGAGATGACTGAAATTTTAGTTGGTGAGGTTTTCTGTCCACACAAGCCCCACTTGCAGTGAACTGGAATACTGTATTATCAAATTCCGTTGCAAGACTTGATAGATCAGGTTTCTGCAAGAAGCAGTGTTTCACATGATAGTGCTGATGTGCACCCTGAAGATCATCAAAGTTTTTGTTGCATGCAGCACATCTAACAACAAACATCTCTTCTCTACGTTTCTTTAATGTGTGAGTGTTGAGATGACTGTTCAAATCGGCAAAATTCTGTGCAGTTGCAGAACAAGTGCAGCATCGAAACCATAAGTTGCCTTTCTGCAGCATGGCTTTCTGACAATTCTCATAATCATTCTTCCTGTTTCTTTTGGAGATGTAAGTTACGCGGCAACCACAGGTTAAACGGTCTCCTTTTTCTACTGGGAGGAAGTCCTCCTCTTTTTTTATTGATACTTCCACCTGCTCAGGCACAAATGTATAGTCCATGCTATGAATCTCACTATAATGGATTAGAAATTCTTCTTCTGTGTCAAAGAAGATATTACCACAAAGGCCACAGAAGAATTCAGTCTGTATCTCCTGGTTATGATGCTCTTGGAAGTGTCGCAGTAGCGTTACTTCTTTACGGAAGTAATTTCTGCATATGCCACAGCAGTATCTGTGAAATGAATGGCTTTCTAAGGACATGCAATGTTGTTTAACACTTTCTTCAGATTCAAACATCTCCTCACAAATGCAGCATTGCCATTTTCCCAGAATAGGACTTTTTTCAGGGGAGTGTTCTATAGGGCTAGGAATGTCTTTCCTTTCATCTGCAGAAACGCACACTGTGTCAGAAGCAGATGGCATAGGTTCATCTTCTGAAGCTTCTTGCTCATAATAGTAGCTATGTCCACCATGAAATTCAGTCACGTGTCCCATAATATCCTCTTCTCTGACATCTACAGAGCATGCTCTGCACCAGAGAAGAAAATTAGTCAAGTGTGCTCCCCCATGGAATCGACTCATATGCAGGCGGATAATGCTTGAATTTTCAGCAAGCTTTCCACACACAGCACACTTGTGACAGATCCTATTTGCTGATAAAATGTGATTTTCTACTGACTCTTCTGTAAAAAACTTTCGAAGGCACTCACAAAACCAGGCTTTTACTTTGCGGGCACTACCTTGACTTT
The DNA here is from genome assembly GCA_026283785.1 of Coracopsis vasa. Classification (NCBI taxonomy): domain Eukaryota; kingdom Metazoa; phylum Chordata; class Aves; order Psittaciformes; family Psittacidae; genus Coracopsis; species Coracopsis vasa. The sequence continues at coordinate 49,449 of JANHGB010048606.1, forward strand.
GATTTGCTACATGACCTTCATTTTCATCTTTTAAATCGCTCTTCCGTTTTGAAGGAGTAGAGCCCATCTCGCTAGTAGACTCATCAGAAGTCAAGTGTCTTTTAAGCAGTGGTCGTGACCGATCCACAGCATGCCACAAATTAGACTGGTTTTTATTTTTTCCATTAATATGACAGAACATCAAGATGGACTCTGCCATTGTAGTGACAGCTTTAATGTTATGCTGAGTGGTTTGCTTATGCTGGGTGATCTGATCCTGATTGGCAAAGAGTTTATCACAGTTCTCACAGTAACCTTCTGTTTTAAAGATCTCTGCAACTTGGGAGATGCTCCTCTCTGAGAGTGCCGCAGGCCCAGAATTATAACAGCGTGTTCTAGAATGGGTTAAAAAACAAAGTAAAGAGGTTATGATATAACCTACAATGAAACATTTTAAAACTTTCAAATGTACTCCGACATATTACCTAGTAGCTGCAACAATTAGTGCATGGCATAATGTCCTCTTTATACTTTAACTCGCCTACTAGCCTGCCAACAAAAACATGCAATACCTATCTAGTCTTTGCACTTCGAAGAGAATTAGGTGCTGATTTCCAAAACTAGCACTTAGATTGATGCTTATGTTGTTGACTCAATACATTTTAGAAATCAAACACTGCCGATTTACAAACTGCCAATTTAGTGGAACGGAGACTAAGTTCTGTTGTTCTGTTACAGAAAGAAACAAAAAGGATACAGACGTCAATCAGCATTCCGCAGGGAATTGTGTGGGATGAAGCAGGCAAAAGACATGGAAAGGGGACAGTTCTTTGATGGCTTACTCGGGAAGTCAAATTCATATGGTCCTAGATGCCCTGAAATCCACTAGCACCACTAAGAACATGTCTACCTATCTATGGATATTCACATTATGAAGACAGCTGTCTCTCACAAACCTGAAATGAGCCGTTAATTCCATATGTGAGCGTAGTGTCTGGTGGCAGGATATACACTTCACTTGGAAGGGGACTTCTTTGCACAGAGATATCAGAAGGTTCTTTGCATAGGATGGGAATGGTAAAGGAAGGCCAGCCTTCATTTCATCTATAATATGGAATGGCAGGAAGTGCAACCACAAGTTAAAGAGTTCTTTCACAGCATTTCAGCTCTCAGATGACATAGTTAAACACAGAATCACAGAATCATTAAGGTTGGAAAGGACCGCTGGAGATCATCTAGTCCAAACCCCCTGCCAAGGCAGGGCCACCTAGAGCAGGTTACACAGGAATGCGTTTGTCACAGGGTTCAGAAAGCAAGCTACCATGTGTCAGCTGAATCACAGTAATTGTGCAATGGAAGTTTAAAGTAAAAACTGCATTACTTTTTTAAATTCTTCTGTAAATTTCATATCTGAATTTGCATCTTGCTCTTCCCATACTTAATGGCTGACATTACTTACCTATTTCTCCTTCTAGAAGGTCAGGTCAGATCTCTCTCAAGAAGGTTCTTATTGACCATTTTCCCCTTTATCACCATCTGTCTACTCTTACTACACATGCTTTTGTTTAAAGCCATAGTGTGTTTAAAAAGAAAAGAAATATGCAATTCATTTAACATCTGACCATCTCTCTTTCCCATCTTCAGTATTAATTCTCCTGAAATTTTTAGGTGCAGGACTTACTGTTGTTCCCAGTACATACTCCCTGTCTACCTCCAGGTATCAGCAGTATAAGAAATTTTCTATTGAAAGAGACACAGTTTTAAAGGCATCTACAGTCATCACACTCAGAGTTAATAATCTATTTGAGAATAAAAGTACTGTGCAACTGATTGTCACTTCCATGAAGATGGCAGTACTGACTTGACCTGCAGGAAGGTTCCTTCAAAGCCTGTATTTACTGTACGCTTCCTGCAGACACTCAGTGGGAGGGCAGAAGCAGAATATATAGTTATGAAGATGAGAAATAACTACACTAATCCTTTTGGCCATGTAGGCTTATCCTGAAAGCTACACTATCTACAATGTGGTAGCTTCTTGAATAAAAAGTCAACACCATCTGTATCTCATTTGTCTACCTAACATTAAAGTAAATGCTTTAATGCCTATTGCTTATGTCAAAGCTAAAGAAGTCAGTATAGTTATGAAGGTCATTAAGCCTGTTTCCAAGACCACAATCAGACAGGTATCTTCTGTGGAATCTAGCAAGTATGGTTCTCAGCCTGGAGAAGAGAAGGCTGTGTGGAAACCTCATAGTAGCCTTACAGTATCTGAAGAGGGCCTAAAAGGATGACAGAGAGGGAGTCTTCATCAGGGACTGTAGTGATAGGACAAGAGGTAATGGGTTTAAACTTGAACAGGGGAAGTTTAGGTCAGATATAAGGAAAAAGTTCTTTACTGTGAGGGTGGTGAGGCACTGGAACAGGTAGCGCAAGGAAGTTTTGAATGCTCCATCCCTGGCAGTGTTCAGAGCCTTGGGTGACATGGTTTAGTGTGAGGTGTCCCTGCCCATGGCAGGGGGGTTGGAACTAGATGATCTTAAGG
>JANHGB010048608.1:9362-53218 GCA_026283785.1 Coracopsis vasa
TTTAAATGTTACTGGAAAAGCAATTTCAAAAAAATACAATAGTAATCTATTTATAGATATCAGAGCAAGGGCCAATGTTTAATGACTTCTGAAACAGCAATCTTTGTAATTTAATCCCTCCCTCAGGCTTCCAGAGATCGACTCAGCACTTCATTTTATATCTGAAATCATACACCAGTTAACCAACCAAAAGGCTAGCATTGTAGATGACATTCATTCCACTTTTGATGAACTCCAGAAGACTTTAAATGTGCGAAAGAGCGTGCTGCTTATGGAACTGGAAGTGAATTATGGCCTTAAACACAAAGTAAGATGCATGTTTTGTTTCAATAAAAACCTATTAATTTAACCAAACAGATTTTACAAATGATGCAGGACACCAGTTTGACCAATTGTGTCTGAGAGCCAGGGGAGAGCTTTGTTTTCCTGAAATCAAGTGCTGCAGAGCCTTGCTTGTGGGTGCCCAGCTTTAAAAATGAAATTGAGACCCTGTATGGTCAGGTAGGCCTCTGTGCATGGTATGGGAGGATGTAAAATGGCCAATGCACTAAGTAGACATCTGCTTAAAGCCAGCATGCTGATGTATAGATGACAATAAAGGAACACCAAAGGAAAGTCTGAAATCCTTGGGCTGCAATCCTATGACTCCCCCCGCACCTCTCTTCATGAAGATACATGCCAAACAATTTCTCCTGAAGAACTGAGCAAGGCTTGCTGTTTTGCTTTAAGGCAGTGTTTTCCTTTCAAGTGCCTGCTAACGTATATCATGTTAGATGTCACTTGTTGGAGTACATAAAGATTGGAGGGACATCTCACTTTCTCAGGGGAATGCAGACAGAAATAGATTCCAGAGCTGTATTCACTCTCTTATTTCCTATCTGGATGACTGAATGTTGTGCTTTTCCCCCTGTATAGTAGACTAAGCTTCAAAGGAAGAGGACAGAAATCTGTGCTTCTGCAAAGAGGAGCTTGTAGCCTGGTTGTGTAGGGTTCTTGTTGAGAATTAGTAGGTCTGAATCAGGCAAATAAAATAATTTAGTCCTTGTCTTCCTGGGCATCGTTTGTCTGCTTTATATAAAGAAAGATCTTTTCCCTCAAAGCCGTCAAAAGAAAGTAGCATCAACAACTGGAGTTTCAAGAGTGCCTGATAATAGTAGCATCTTTGGGCATTCTCTGCAATTACAGAGCAACTTGAGCATCTCCAGATGTCTGAAGCTGAAGAATGCTGCATGCCTGGATCTGGAACAGGCTAGGTCATTAGGAAGGTATTGAACTGCTGAGCCTGTGAATATGGAGGAATTCTAACGTGTGCACAAGATGTGTACTTTCAGGAACACACGGAGCCCAAAACCCTCAGGGCACAGAATTCAGACATCTTCAGGGCTAAGCAGGAGTTGAGGAGCTTTTAGCATCAAAAATTTGGACATAGATCCCAGGTTCATGTAAATGTATTCAAGATGTCACAAAACCTTATTTTTTTATCAAGTAAATATACTCAGGGTATGTACAAAGTTCACACAAGATGCAGTATGATATTAATTTATCTTACTGTCTTTTAAAGGGATTTAAAATAGTTCGAAACCTATTTTGGGCATCAGAGAACCAAATTTTTACAAAGCTGTAAAGCAGTAAAAGAGGCATCTCCCCTGTTTGTATAAAAAAGAGCTATTGGAATTGGATTTTACTTTTGAATAAATAGTGGTGCTGCAAAATAATGCAAACCTAAATATTCTGTTATTCTGATCACGTACTTTGTAAAGACATAAAAATGAAAGGGCTGCACTTTACTAGAAGGAAGTTGGCGATTCAGTTTGAGTTGTGCAATGGACTGAAAGAGGCCTCGTGTAAAATACTCTAAAATACATTTTAAATATTAGCTATGGTAAGATTTAATATTTTCCATCTTTGTAATGAAAGAAAACTATTTTGAGAAAATAATGGGTTTAAAATGTAGCTGCAAATTGTCTTCCTCCTCAGTTTGTGGTTTTTTATGCCAAGCATATGGGGTTTTGTCATCCTAGGACTTTATTAGCTATGCTGTTTAACTACTTGTGTCCTGGAATAAACACAAAGCAGATTAGAAATGCCCTGTGTTGAATCCTGAGATGTGCCTAGAAAAACAGATAACTTGAAATTTCAGTGTAGTCTTGAAATTTGTTCATTCTGTTTTGCTTGACAAAGATTTTGTGTTATCACTTTCTCATCAGCCTGGATTTTCTCCACTGGGTGAAAAGCAGACGGCTTTGTAGAAATCAGAAGGAAAATGCCCTTAGAACGTGGTGTCATTACATGGTGTGTCTCCCCAAGAGAAGCCGTAGCAATAAATACACCCAGTCTCCAAGTTTGCTTTAAAATCAATTGAAAAGTTTCAAAAATATTTACTTTACAGTGATGGTCAACAAGATAACTTCTCTGATGCACAGGAATGTCTGTGCCCTAGTTCTTCTCTGTGGGAAAAATATATCACATGTGTGACTGGGTACTTTGGTTTGGGGATTTCATCAGAGAGGGTTCGGGGTAGCTGGAACGTTTGGGTTTTCCTGACTCTCGTGAATTTCTCTGCTAGGTTGTTATAATTCAGGGATCCTTTTTCCAATTCATTCCAAAACTGGTTTTAAACAAAAAGTTACCCTTTTTCCCAGCCCACACCTAACAATTTTGAGGTCAGTATTGTTTTGAGGATTTTACACCGAGGGACAGAACCGAGCCTATAATAACAACTCTTTCTCAGTCTTAAATACAGAGTAGCTACTTGCTGCCCACCAAAATTTCAGACTACTCAACCCAACTTTTCCCAAAATCCACAATCCATCCTTTACATTTTGCTTTCCTGTCTGCTGAAACTGGGGAATCATTTTACCCACTTCTGCTGGAGAGACTTCCTTCTTCACTTACCTAGATCAGGAATCACACTTTTCCTCAAGGTGGATGTACAGTGCCTTCTTGTCTGTCTCCATGGAGGAGCAACCCAAGGTTTCCCTGGGCTCTGAAGAAATTTTCCAGAAGTTTCTTGCAGCTTCCCCTAGTAATGGACCTGTGACTCCAAAATAATCTCTACCCCTGTGCATGCAGCTCAATTCCCAGTAAATATCTCACTAACTATGAATACTGAGAGGTAGATGGAGCAGGTGGGGCAACTTAGTGTGACAGTGGATCTGAGAAGTCTTGAAAACCCAAAACAGGGCACGTTTTTTTGTGTTGCAGCATGTTATTCCAAGAACATGTAGGGGATCAGTGTGGTGCTTTTTCTAAAATGAAACTTTAAAATAAACTCTAAAATAAAGCCCTATAAGTTGGGTTTCTACAAAGGCCTTCAGATATAAAGCATGCTACATCTTGCTGTGACAGTTCCTGTAACCTAATGCTAATCTGGTGTCTGGTAATGTACACAGGTCCTCCAGACACAGCTGGACTCCCTACTTGAAGGGCAAGAAAGCATCAAAAGTTGCAGCAACTTTACAGCCCAAGCCCTCAACCACGGCACTGAGACTGAAGTTCTGCTGGTGAAGAAGCAAATGAGTGACAAGCTGAATGAACTGGCTGAGCGGGACTTCCCGTTGCAGCCCCGTGAAAATGACCAGTTGGACTTCATAGTGGAAACAGAAGGCCTGAAGAAGTCCATTCACAACCTGGGTACTATTTTAACCACCAATGCTGTAGCCTCTGAAACAGTTGCTACAGGTGAGGGACTGAGGCAGACAGTGATCGGACAGCCCATGTCTGTTACCATCACAACTAAGGACAAAGATGGGGAGCTGTGTAAATCTGGGAATGCTTACCTCACTGCTGAACTGAGCACGCCTGATGGGAGTGTAGCAGATGGAGAAATACTTGACAATAAAAATGGCACTTACGAATTTTTGTATACTGTTCAGAAAGAAGGGGACTTCACTTTGTCACTCAGACTTTATGATCAACATATCAAGGGTAGCCCATTCAAACTTAAAGTGGTCAGATCAGCGGATGTGTCCCCTACCACTGAGGGGGTTAAGAGGCGCGTTAAATCTCCTGGCAGTGGTCATGTGAAGCAGAAAGCTGTGAAGAGACCTGCGAGCATGTACAGCACTGGCAAAAGAAAAGAGAATCCCATTGAAGATGATTTGATCTTCAGAGTAGGTAGGTGACTTGTCTGCTACCTATTGACATACCTAAAATAGTTCAGGGAAACTGAATGAAAAAACCTGGAAGTTAAAGTATTTTAAGGTTAAAGCTGTAACTAGAGCAGCCTGATAATATCTTTAAGCCTCTTGACTTTTGCTCATATGTAAATTTTAAAAGCACATACTTCAGAAATTCTGTTAGCAGCAATTACTTAATTGGAAATTGGATTGAAAAATGCATTATGTCTGATTTGGGATAAAATATTTTATCACATCTTATGTAAGCTATTGGGCATCCTAAAATGAAAATAAGATCAATGTTTTAGATTAGATTAAATTACTTCTTTAAAAAGTTGCATGGCAAGAAGGGAAGTGGGAGTTCTCTTTCTCTAAAGCTATTGCCTTAGGGATTAATCTAATTCATTGATCTGGAACTATAAATGATAAATCTCGTGATCATATATAGTTATTTCATTATGTCAGCATAGGACAAAATGATGGTTTCTTTTATTTTGTTTTTTACCCAACATCTAAATATGTTTGGTTCTTTGTATAGTGTAATGTTATCTGTGGATTTCTAATTCTTGGTAAAAATGTAAGATCTTGGTGCCATTTGCTGGGATTTTCCTTCAGGTCTCTTGATATACACTTGTTTTAAGCCATATAATAATAATTCATCATTTTAAAAGCCTGTACCATGGGCTACTGTATTTACATAATATCTACTTACACAGTTGGAAAATACTTTTCATTTTTCAAAATGTGAGGAAATAAAATGTTTTCTAAAGAAAAAAGGCAGATTAATTTTTAACATGTACAAGTCAGGATTTCAGCAGTGTGTGTTACCAAGTTTGACAACCAGTTAGTAAGGTGGCTTCCTGCTTTGTAGCAGAGAACTGATGGTAGTTAATCCTGGAGGATTTATTAATCATTTTATTGAAAATTCATCTGGGCACCATTTGTCCGTTGGATATCCCTCTCCATCTGATTTCTCATCTGCCAGTATTTCTGATAGATTCCTTGCTTTGATAGAGAGTACATGCAATAACATAATGGTTTTCTATGAGAAAATGAATTCAGGAAGCATGATTTGCTTGCTGAATAGGAAAGTGCAATGTAAGCTTTGAATAAAGCCACTCATAAAATGACCAGCTTTCCCAGACGGCCAGTGCATTTCCTAGAAGATAAATATAAACTCATAGAATGGTTTAAGTTGGAAGGGACCTTAAACTCATCGAGTTCCAACCCCCTGTCATGGGCAGGGACATTTTCCACTAGACCAGATTGCTCAAAGCCCTGTCCAGCCTGGCCTTGAACACTGGCAGAGATGGACCAGGCACAGCTTCTCTGGCAGCCTGTTCCAGTGTCTCACCACCCTCACAGTAAAGAACTTCTTCCTAATATGATTGCTCGTACTGGTAAGAGAGGCAGAGGATATGTATAAATGTAGCCTAGATCTTTTGGGGGCCCTGTTTTGAATCAGGGTTAGAGCAAAAGAGTTAAGAACAATGTCTGAACCCTGTTTAGAAAGACAACATCTCTCTAATTTCTTCTGGAATGGTTGTGACATGTTGTATGCTAGACAGAGCTGGATGGACAGATACAGGCAGAGTCTGTGTGTCCGTAGCAGGTAGCAGCAGGATAGCAAAGCCTGCACAGGTACATTGTGCCTGTGAGTAACAGGAGAGCACTGGCTGACACCTTCACTAAATACCAAGCCCTCTTGTTCACATGTATCAAGCACTAATTTGTCCCAGTGTGGAAATCGTAGATATAAATACTTAAAAAGAAAAAAGGAAAAAAAAATGTCCTGAAATTATTTTAAACCTGGTAATATTCTAATTTAAAGTTTTTTGGTATGGATTAAAGTGATTTCAGCTTGTAATTTCTGCTTCTGTATCTTCCCCTTCTTCACCATTCTATCTATCTCCCCCAAAAAGAAGGAAAAGTAATTAGAATAAGAGCTACGCATGTCTCAGAGCTTTTGCTTGATGAAACATCTCAGGAGTGTCCATGTTTGGGATATATGGACAACTGTTCTATTGAAAAACTATCCTATTACATGTTCAGATCTCAGCCATTCATTTCACAGAATGACCCTACATAGGGATGTCCCTCTGGGTTTTTGTGGGCTTATGTATGCGTTGTCTGAAAGGTCTCTTAAGCCACTGCAGCTGTAATGCTCTAGGTTTTTACACTCTTCCAAAATATGCAAAATTAAGACAGGTAAAACTTCTGACATTTTCACAGGGATTGTCTCCGTGGATTGAAGAGTTTGTTTAGTTCCAGTTTCAGCTCACTTTACATTTTTTGATGAGGTAACATAAAATAGTGTTTATCACTGTTTTCCAATGCAACTGCATATCTATTTTGAACCCGTTGTTGAATTCTTCTGATAGCCCTGACCAAATCTGGATTTGTAGTTTAAACTGGGCAAGATAAATCTCTATTTGAGCAGCCAGAAGCTCACACAGCTGTGTTGGAGAACCATACTGTAATATTCCTATTGGCATCCAAGTATGCTGAGTATGCTATTGTATATATGCTGATGTAAGGGCTTTTATGCACAAGTAAATTGATCAGCTCCTAGCAGGAGATTGTTCTTGTGCTAGGATTAACAGAGATATCATTAATACAACATTAGTACAGTTAAGTGCTTTCTTTCATGGGGAATTGTGCATTGTATCTTTTGCCCATTCTGTTATTCATAGCTTTTAAAACAGCATGTGGCTCTATTCAGACATTTTAAGGTCAAACTATTGAGTGCACATTCATGCATTCATGTAATTCATATTTACAAGAACAGAGTATTTCTTGCTTCGTCCTCTTCTCTGTCAATAATTTGCATTCTTAGCATTTAAATTTTTGTTTTAAACAGGAATAATCTCTAACAGGGTGTCCATGCAATATCTGTGTAGCACGTACTTGGTTTATACAAAAGAAAACAAGAATGTGCTTATGATACCCAGAAAATAATTGTTGTGCAATGTTTCTTGCTACCTCCGTAAGTGGAAAGGGAAGGCTCTTTTCCATTACCCTGCTGTTTTGCCTTAGACCCATGCTGAGCAGAGGATAATGGAGGTGAGGGATGTTCACAGTGTCAGCAACTTCCACCTTCTCTGGTAAATCTATTCCCTGACCTCTGAAGGAGGATTAAAAGCCATGGGTAGCATGAGTTAGCTACTCTGTCCAGGACCCCATAGCTCTAGCTCTGCCATGCTATGCCATATGCCTTGGTATTTTTTCTTTTCTGGCACTTCTCATGACTGGGTTCTTTGGCACCGTTTAGCAGCAGTGGTACTATTTCCCACTTCAACTTGTTTTTCTCTTTATTTATTTATACTTGGGATTGGCATTAGGTACAGCCAGATGGAGAGCTGGCTCTCTGCTAGAAAGTTCAATTTTCCTTTTCCTCTGATTGTGTTTAGTTGTCTATTCAGTCATGTAACTGAGCATCTAAGTTTAGCTGGTACATTTAATGTGTGTAATTCACTTTAATTCTGTGCCTTCAACAGTACCTTCTGTCAGCCTCCTTAGTAGGTGTGGATGTCATCTTCTGGTCTGTTATCAATGCTGAAAGTATATTAGGAACTCTACATAAAAACTCAAGAACAAGGCCTATGTAATAATTGCTTTAGTGCAGTTTAAAAGCAGGCTTAGGGGGAGCAAAGGGATTCTTGATCAGGTGTTCCTTCTTTACTTTCCTCTGAAGGCCTCTGCCTGAAGCTCTGTATGAGATTGTCCTGTTTGAAAGGAGCAGAGCTGCCTACAGATATATACTTTCTGAGGTTTTAAAAAAATACAGATGGGTTATATGGGTACACATCTTGAAAAAGCATTTTCCCAACTGCAGCTAGCCCCCTTCTATATATGGTTTAGAGAATCCTCAGCGTGGGTCTGATGTCCTGATGACAGAGACCTGGTCTTGGCTCATCATTCAGGGCTTTGCTGCCATACCAGCAAAGAACTGCTCCTGAGGTGCACCTACCCCAAAGATGTGTGCATACCTAGCTGTGGTGGCAGGGGCTCCGCTGCACAAGGCAGGCTTGGAGGTGGTCTTGGCCAAGCTTTTGGGGACAGATTCTGTGTAAAGCAAATTAATACAGATCAGCCCAAATTTCGCTACCATCAGTGTGTGGGAGTATCTGCCAGAGTTTCTACTGCATTATTCATTCCTCTTTAAAGGCCACAGACATTGTGTGCCTTCATCCAACAGATTGACTGAATTTAAAATTTAGGTTTGCATGGGAACTTGGGTTAGAAACATTGACATTTATTTTACAGTAAGCACATAGCTTGTTAACAATCTGATTTGGTGCAGTTTTACTAGAGAGCCTTTCGTATTTCAGCTGTGTCTATTATGAGAGATGTCATCACATACCCAGAATGTGTAAGATTTGACTAAATATGTTTTAGTGCTCTGAGGAAAAAAGAAATGAAGGTAGGGAACAAGAAAGCAACTCTTTCATACGTGTCTATGCAGTATGTATATAGACCTCTCCATGCTGTTTAGTTTCATTGCTTTTTTCAGTACCACGTACAGAGCAGTTCAAGAAGAAGTATTTGAACTGGTGCAAGGAGGAAAGAAACTGTACTTATGCAACAGGTTATGGCTACTTGCAGTCTCCAAAGTCTCCCCATTAATCTGTAATCTTTCTGCAGGGTTTTTGTCTCTCTGAATCCATTTCCTTCCTGCTGGGGGCAGTGACATGGTTTTTCTTTATGTTTTAGGAAGCTGGTAGATCTAGCCCAGCAAGCAGAGAGGTATTAGTCATATTTGTAAAACTTGGAAAGAAAAAGACACTCCTATTACTATGATAATCAAAAATGTACATTGTACAGCAGGTTTGTCCAGATGCCCAGCACTTACAGAGCAAATTATTATTACAGTTACATGATGTAATTTTTAACATCTTCTGTAAAGTTAATGGGCTTCTGGTTTGGGGGTTGTTTCACCCCCTCGCCCTTCCTTCTTTTTGGTGAGATTTAATCTGGCCTGTATTGTGCAAGAACAAAAGATTGAAATTATGAAGCATTTTACGTGTGCTAGATTGCCTTGAGCTGAAAATGGATGCTTTTTGTTGAAAGCATATTTTCAAAGCTAAATCAATTGGTTTGTGCAGGCTACACTCAGTAATACCAGAAGGAATTATATAGGGCTAAGGCAAATCTGATTGTTTATTATCTGTATAAAAAGATGATATATTCCACAGGCCGCAGATCTTCTTCCTAATAACTCTGTTCACCTTTCCCCTAAGGAAAACTCTTCTGTCCTTTCCCAGTCAGCTTGCCACAGAAGTTGCAGTAAAATGTCTGTCTTTTCCTCCTTTGTGCCATGCAGTAGCTCAGAACAGGAGGGAGGTAAGGCTGGGCAAAGACAGGCATGAAACGTGAGCTTTCATCTCTAAATCAGGCTGCGTGGGGAACACTGGAATGAGGATCTGCAACTATCCTTTGGATCCAGCCCTGTGCATGTGAAATGTTGGTGCCTCCCTAGGCTAAGGAGATAGGTGACTGCCCATGACTGAGTGAAGACAAAGCACAGGGTGCCTTGATACAGAGGGGTGACATCTTGCAGGAAAAGACTTGCCGAAGACTGTCTCTCAGGCAGGTATGTTTATAAGGCAAGAATCTCTACAGGAAGGAGCTATTACCTTTTGGCATGACAGGGTCAGCTCCAGGAGCCCGCTTTTCCAGAGGCTGACATACTTTAGCAAAAGCTTTCCTCTCACGATCTGAACTGCTGCCACTGCCTATGCTTGGATTCAGATCGTTGCTGGCATAGTGAATTATTCAGATCAGAAAGTTCAAAGTTATCTCTCTTCCTCTTGAACATAAGTTAGGAAATAAGCTGTGTTTCACTTGTCTCAGCTTTCTTCATCAGAGAAATCTGTGCCACTGCAGAGGGGACTATATCAAGGCCTGTGTGCAAATTAGGACCTATGTAATGTGTTTAATAGCTGCAAAGTACTATATAGAGGGACACTGCATGGAGCTGAATTTCATGCACACTGTGCTAATAAATTACTATTTCTTAGACTTACTTACTGTGAAATGTGACCATGGCATTCCTGGGTAATTTCTTCTCCTTTTCCTTTGATGTATGTTTACAAGATTCCACTGAAGAACATCCTGAGTAACTCTTTATATAGGTTTCTCTTATCTTTAAAAATGAAATTCCTTGACTTTCAAGAAGATTTTTCTAAGGGTAAAGAACATACATTCCATATAGCTTGTGCTAGTTGGTTCCAGATGCTCTAGCTTATGCCTCCTCTTTTCTAACAAATGGTTTCCCTTTACTCTCAGTAGTAAAAGGAATGTTTCTCCCTTTTCATCTATTCTCTTTGGCTAAAAGGCAAAAAGGAAACTTATCATTAGCATATGGTGGAAAAAAATTACCGCATGCATCCCTCAGGCACTGCTCATTAACAGAATACACAGAAATGGCTCAAGTGTGGGTAATGTAATTGGTGTGTAACTCACTATTCCCTGAATATGTGCTTTCCCCTTACAGGACAAAAACTGAGAAGTATTTGCCTTGTTTAGAGGATGGTGCATTTGGAGTTCAAGAAAACAAGCCTTGAAACGAAGGGACATGCTCACGGAACCAAGTGCAGAGGAATTAAATGTTACTTGTTAGGCAGTGACAGGAAATATGCATCCCATACCCATCACCATGGCAGAAAGAAGGGTTGTTAAGAGGATATATATCCCAAATGAAAGCTAAATATAAATCAGAGCTAATATGTATGTCTTATACTGGGCATCACAGTCAGAACAGTTTTAATCACCGAGTTCCAGGATACTTTGGACTGACTAAAAGAAAATGCAAGTTTTTCAGTTAAAACCATATATTGAAACCAATTAATGTCTGATACGCAGCCAGTGAATGCTTATAAAACTACTTCACCAGGAAAAATAGTGCTGCATACAAGACTTGGAAAGAACAGCTTATAGAGAGACTTTTTGTTTCAAAACTCATTCATTCCTTATGAATAGCCTTGGGGTCCAAGATCATAACTGCAGTCTTGTCTAAAGACCCCTGAGCCTCCTTTACAAACAAAGCCGGAATTTGGATACTCTCTCTGTGCTCCAGGTGTAATCTGGACCAGACACTTTAGAGCTGATCTTTTAAAGACCTCAGTTTGCTGTGTGACTCTCCTTGGAACATCTCAAAACAAACATTTAAGTACCGAGGCATCTAAACTTAATGAACTTTTGTGAAAATTTGTCATTTCTACAGCTCCTTATCCCCCTTAAGCCACTGGGAAAAAGACTTACAGTTCTATGTAAATTACTATTGCATTTGTTGTGGGTAAAAATGGACCTCTGTGTGTGTGCACTCCTTTATTGGAACAATCTAAGGTCTTTGCCAGAAACATTCAGTCTCCAGCTGTTGGTCCTCATTGGCTCACATGTCCCAATCATTCAAAGGCAGTTCTTCATCTGAGTTTTGCTTGTAAGGGAATTTTTAAAGTCTATGACTGAAAACTGTGCATAAGTGAATAGGAAACTTCCCTGTCTTGAAATGGCCTCATCCAAAGTGTTCACCAATATGTTCTATCTCAACTTTGTGACTTTACTGAGGAGATTTAGCTAATTGTACTAAAACCTTGTCATCTCTTCAGGTTCTTATCTTACCTCTGCCCATATGTTCCCACAGTACCACCCCTTTCATTGTCTTCTCAGTTGAATGAAAATCCAAAGTTTAAAAAAAGTCCATCACTTGTGAAAAAACATTTTACCAGTTCCCTCACACAAGAGGCAAATCACGAACACTTTGATTTGTGAAGGCCAAAGAGGTAATTATGTTGATGGGGGCTTACTCTTTGGCATACGTGCCAAAGAGTAAGAACTTCTTGTACTTAGAACTGTGGATGGTACTGAGATGGTTCTTTGAAGCTGTAGCAGATACAAGAACTCTTCAAAACAAAAATCTGTAGATCAAGGATGTAATAAATGCATGTATTGGCACTTAGGTCCTAACTCATTAGTCTTGCCTAACCTGATTTCTTATGTGCTTTGTGTTCTATTTTAGGCACCAAAGGAAGAAACAAGGGTGAATTTACAAATCTTCAAGGTGTAGCTGCATCTACAAATGGAAAAATATTAATAGCAGATAGTAACAACCAGTGTGTGCAGGTATGAGGATATGCCACTTCCGGCAGTTTTCTTTTTCTCTCCACCGCCACACCTCTGCCCTCTTTGTAGTCCAGACACATTTTGTACAAATCAAGCAGATCTAGAAAATACAGAGGAAGCTCAACTTGTTTGTTATCTATTATCGTTCTGTCTTCTTGACCTGCAGCTATCTTTTTCAGATCTACACTATATCTAGTATGTATATCAGAGTTAACTTCCCTTCCTTATGATGTTTGGCAATGAATAAAGAAAAAAAGAGGTGCAATAATCTGGAAAAATACCTTTCTGTAAATATAATTTTACATAGTAGATTTATCACTCCATGTTTACAACTATAAATCTAGGACAAGATGCCCTACATTTATATTTTTATATAATTTCTTAAGCAAATACAAATATAAACACATAGATGTCATTTTCAAATGGCTTTTAGTCTGCTTAATTGATTTTTGTGTCTGATACCATGATCGAATTTCTTCTTTGGTAGCACGCTTGACACCCACGATTTCTTGGCTTCTGTTACCCATGTGAAAATCAAGCTGTGTTTTTTCATTTGCTTGCTATGTATCTTTTTTACCATTAACAATTTGTCATCACTCTTCAGGCCTCCCATGTGGTAGCAATGAACAAGGCAGCAGTGTGTGGCTTGTTCTTCAGTATGTGGGAAACAGCAAGCCACATGCAGTAATTCGTTTCCAGGCCTTTTCGAAGAGGCAGTCAAATATTCATCACACTTTGTAATTTGCAGCCACTTCAGAGGAAGTTCAGTGTCTATTTACCTGGCTTGGGGACACAACCAGTGGACTGAATTTTGTGTGGCTAAAGCATCTTTCAGGAAATGGCCTGATACTTACCCTGGAGTCAAATAATTAAATTCTGAAATTCTCTTTTTGTTCCTATTCCTATGTTTTCTACCGAATTAGTCTTTGACTGTGGCCAAGTCACTCAGTGTCCCAGTTTCCTCATTTCTAATATGGGAATAATACCACTTCCTTCCACCTAAGAGAGGCATTTTGAGGCTTAATTCACTAATGTTTGCTAAGTACTTTGAGACCACTGAAGGAACAGTGCAATGTAAGTCCAGAGAACTTCTTTATTTCAAAATCAGGGTCCAGGTGAAAGCCTCTTCTTAAATTATGCATATCACTTTCAAATATGGACTGGTAAATGTTCTTCACGTTCCTAACTCTCTTTCTGAGCGTAGTGTTCATTAGTGACTTGCTAAAATCTATGCTCCAAGACACAGATGATGTTATTATTTAAAATGAATGTTCTCTGTTACAGATATTTTCCAATGATGGTCAGTTCAAGAGCCGTTTTGGCATACGAGGAAGGTCTCCCGGCCAGTTGCAGCGGCCAACAGGAGTGGCTGTGCATCCCAGTGGTGATATCATTATTGCAGATTATGATAACAAATGGGTTAGCATATTCTCATCAGATGGAAAATTTAAGGTACGAGTTACCATGGGAACTCTCCAGAGCTTTCTCTATCGTACAAAGGAATGCAAAGTAATGTTTTTTTTTGTCCAGAAACTACATATTTTGGTTGTAACTTAGTCCAAATTCCATTGTTGTGATGACACAGCCATGTTGTGTAATTAATAGGAGAAGGTCACAGCTGTGATGCTTATGTTTTACCAAATAGGGACGATAGGTTCCATTTTACAGTTCTGCATACTACATGCTTAGATGCCTTTCCGTAACTTGTAGTCAGGGATAGCTAAAGTAATCAAGTTTAGTTGGACTAGCTCAACAACCTTCATATCTTTCGTATTCTCATTATACAGGAAGGTGTGTGCATATATGCATATACACACAGACAGACATAAAAACTTATGAAGAGGACAAAAGGTTCTCCAGTGACAATGAAAAATAAGGTAGCAGACTGATGATGACTTTCTCTCTTTACTCCATATGAACCAGCAAATCAAGTGTATAATTCATGTATGATCCTGTTGGTAATAAATGCAAGGAAGGGCAACCCAGGATGTTGTTCCAGTGCTACAGCATAGACAGGAGTGTTTTAGGTGGAGTGAGGTGCACTGGAAAAATTGAAAGGCAGTAATAATGTCTTAGGTTTCAGAAATCAGAAGTTCTGAGAAAAGCGCTCCTCATTTTCATAGCAACTCTGATCCCTTTAATAGGAGTAAAATAAGAAGGCAGCTACTACGCTACACTGATGCTTGCCAACCTACAATATTTATTTTGCTTGGGTTTAGGTGCAATTCCAGACAGAATTAGAGATTGTCTCCCTTTGGTGTGTTCTCTGAATGCATGTTACCAAGTCTGGCGATGCATACCAGAAATAATCACCTATACCAGAGGTTAGCAGTATACACCATTCAGTGAGATAAAGGACCTGCAGGGAAATTGCTACCACAGTTACTTAGTTCTACAGCCTTGCATTGGAGTGAAATTGCCTATTTGGCTAATTTTCTGGAAGCCTAATGAACAAAAAGCTCAGGCCCAGAGCTGCTCACATGTGTACTAAGAAACAGCCTTCCTTTGAGTAGGCTTTGCAAAGTGACAAATGCCATAGCAAATAGGCAATTGTGCTTGCATAGTCCTCAGTGACCTCCATCTGGGAAACAGACGTGTATGCTTTTAAAAATATCCAGATCCTGTGTAGACCTGAAGCTAAAATAAAACAATACTAATATACAATGCAAGTGTCAAAAAAATACAGATCACTTGCATTTGAAGAGAATATGTGATTTTCCTTGTCAAGTAGTTTTGAAAATGTACAGCTACACAGGAAAACATTGGTTTTGGCTGAAGTGCTTGAAAGAAATGAAAGCAGCAAAACAAAACCAAAGAAAGACGTGATTTAGTTAAGAATCTAAATACCCTGAGTAAGCTAAGTGTGTTTTAAATAATTATTAACATCTTTGTTGTGAACTGGCTTGATCTGGACACAGAGCATGGAGAGCTTATTTTCCTTCCTTCTCAAGACATGTTGTAAATCCAGCATTTTGGATGGTTCCAGCTCTGGAGAAAAAAGCCATGGCTCTGGAGAAGCCAGGATTTATGTGCTATACACTATCAGCAGGGAGCCAGGTATTAAAAAAAATAAATTATTAAAGTAGTTCCTCTGAGCTGGAGCCTAGCTTTGTTTTTAGTCAATGCTTTTGTTGGATTGCAAGAGCTTTGTAAATTTGGCAATGTTTGTGTGGTTAATGCAAGTTAATGCATTGGACTTTATAGTTCCTGAGACTAGACGGAAATGAGAGATGAAACATCAATGATATAAAGTACTATTATTAGATTAAATGCAGCAGGCTATACTTAGGGGAGAAAAAATATACAAATGTTTTGTAGAAGCATTTTACATATGGAGGGCAGGCATAATCATACAGTTGAAACACAGGATGTGGATATAACAGATCTAGCGTGTGGGAATCTGGCCAAAGCCTTGTAATATCTTGTGTGTTGGCAATGGTAATTCTTACAGTGGCTCTGTCAGATTAAATTGTGCAACACTTGCTAAGATACACAGAGATAGAGATAAAGGTATAATGGTGTTTCCCTTCAAAGGACTGTGCCTGCAAGCCATTGTATATGATCTCTGATGCAGGCAGTCTGCTAGTTGTTAACTCTGCATTATCGGGGACTATTCTGAACTTAATTTAACTATTTCTTTGGGTTTTTTTGTCCCCCTCTTTCTACATCTACTTACACCTACTCTGCCTTAGCAGCATTTTAATAGTCATGTGAGCCAGAAGGCAAATTTGCCCTGGATCCAGGCCCAGGCATCTCCCTGATACAGTGCAGGACTGGCTTACCCCAGCCACCTCTGCTGCCAGGCAGAAACATGTCACCTTCCTCAGTTGCTGGTAGCAACAGAAACAGAGCTCCATTTTCTAAGGCTGTAAAACTTGCACAGTGCAGAGGTGGGCAAACCCTAATCTGAGGTTACACCAAAATATGAGCCTCTTAATGAGGCTGTGTTATCCTGTGAATTATAAAGCCTCAGATGGGGTCTTAGCATTTGAGGCTTCTGTTACTGCCTATGCCACAGGTCTCGCAGGTGACTAGTGATCTTCCATTTCACTTCCCAGTGCTCTATTTTCCTTATCTATAAAAGGCAGGTAACAGTGTTGGGGCTTCCTCTGTAAGTTACTCTGAAATTGCTTAAGAAAACTTATAGAAGACATATTTGCTAGGCCAAGGAGAGAACACATGGTGAGCAGCAGCAGGAGCTTCTGTGTCAGTGGTGGTATTCAAACCTAGTGAAGGAACTGGAGAACAGAGCCAAGAAAGTGATTCTTGGACTTCTGAGAATTACTTTCTTTCTAGTCTTGAAGGGTTGTATCTAAGATAGCTTGTTATTAGCCAAACAGGGCTGTAAGTCAAGATCAGGTTTAGATGAGTGGGAAAAGAGGAAACATTTTCTCTGACAGAAAATTCTTCTTGTCTCATTAGAAGGATTAAGGAAGTTGGTTGTAGCTGGTTGTCATGTTCAGGTAGGAAAATGGAGTATGGTTAAGTGGTTACAGTTGAATTAAGACAGTTGTATAAATGATAAATCCATTTATTGTGTGACACTGCAATGTGTGACAAAGCTGTATCTCTGTATTAGGGAAGATCTCAAATAGGAAAAGATGGTATGTTGAAAGTCTGTAAATTAATTCCTGACAATCATGAGCCTTTCAGGCAGCAACAAGATTGGTGGAGTTAAAGCCCTAACACACCTATTTCTACAGTGAAAAAGTCTTTATAAATCTTTATAGAGGCTAGCTGACTTCTTTACCTCTAGCAATATCCCACAGTAGAATGTTTTCCACCTTGGTAGGGTGGCTTTATAAACACATATTTGAAAACCAGTCTAAATTCATACAAGCCTATAAAATAAGGGACATAATGTCCTTGACTGAATTCAATTAAACACATTATTTGTATTAAGGGTTCAGATGATTCATTATACTTTACCCATTTCTAATGGCAGAAAAGTCTGAAAATACTTCCATTCATACACTTAGCAGTAATGATTGGGTTTCATAATGTTCTGTTCTGAATACTCAAACCTATAATTCTAAGAAACCTTCTGAAATAAAAATATACAAAGCATATGTTCAGCCAGACCCAGTAATGTGTCATCAGCATATTTTGATCTAAACTGGAAACAGAGATTTTTGGTAAAAAGCATTGCAAAGTCTAGCTGGGCTTAATTTACTGCTGCCTGCAAATTATATATGAAATTCTGGCCCAAGAATGGTGATTTTTATTACTGTTCTCAGCACTGAGTGCCCATTAACGTAGTACGTGATTTATTCATGACTTTTTTCCGTATGTATTGACAGTTTACTCATGAGACTGAGTCATAGGAACCCTGGAAGTAAGGAGGTGGTGCAATGCACAAGCAGACAAACACAGTGGCATCCCAGAGGAAAAAAAGGAATATGATTTAATCACACCAAAGGAAATAAATCTACTGATTTGCATTAGTTTATGGTTTTGCTGCTTTGTTGTTATGCAAACCTGAATACATTTTGTAGGCTTGCTCATATCTTTCCCCTAGTGAACACAAAGTCATTTTTAATAGTTTTCCCTGGGGATATTTTAGCATGATTTGACTAGGTGGGTTTTTCCTAAATATTTAGCAATTTATAATAGCATACGTGCCTGAACATAAACCAGACACGTGATCATTGCATATTGGCTAAGCATAGTCCTGAAGTTGCAAGATTTACTCCTTGGAGTTTTCTTCATTTGAGACTGAAAGAGGTTGTGTAGTAATGCTGGTGAATTTGTACCAGACAGTATCAGGGAACTTAGATGGCTTTAGTTTGGGATCCCTTCTATTTTTACTTGCAACCCCACCCATGAGAACATACTGTGGAATAGGAGCATGGGATTTACCAAGGTTAATTGAGCTCCTTCAGATATCAACATGGATGTTTGCTTTGAAAACATTAGGGAATTGAGGGAAATGAGTCTAGTAATGCATCTTCTCTGTGCCCTGTAATCTGTCTCACCTTGATAGTTAATCACAGACTAACAGAGTTTCAGCTGCTCCTCATCACTTGCAAGACGAAGGGAATAGGGATAGAAAAGTCAGAAGCACTACCTGTTCTAGATGGTGATCTGTTCCACCCTGCAAAGGCAGTGAGGTCAAAGATGGTCTTGTTTCATAAAGAATGTATCTTAATATCTACTTCATTTAAATTCTGACAGAAACAGGAAATTGTGTTCTCCACCAAAGAGATCATTGAGTCATAGAATACCAGATTGGAAAAGACCTCAAGGATCATCTGGTCCAACTTTTAGGTGAAGCATGACCTAGACTAGATGTCCCAGCACCCTGTCCAGCTGAATCTTAAAAGTGTCCACTGTTGAGGATTCCACCACTTCCCTGAGGAGATTATTCCAATGGTTCATTGTTCTCATTGTAAAAAATTTTCTTCTTGTGTCCAGATGGAATCTCCCCAGCAGTAGCTTGTACCCATTAGCCCTTGTATTTTCCATGTGACTCCTTATAAAAAGGGAGTCTCCGTCTTCTTTGTAGCCACCCTTTAAATACTGGGACATGGTAATAAGCCATTCTTTTTCTGAGCTGCCTTTTCTCTGTGCTGAACAAATCCAGTTCTCTCAACCTTTCCTCATACAGCAGGCTTCCCAGTGCTCAGATCATCTTTGTGGCCCTTCTCTGGACCATCTCCGGCCTGTCCACATCTTTTTTTGCTTAGCGGGGACTAAAACTGAACACAGTATTCCAGCGCTGAGTAGAGTGGGATGATGGCTTCTTTATCTCTGCTGGTGGTGCCTCTGTTGATGTAACGCAGCATCCTACTGGCTTTCTTCACCACAGCAGCACACTTTTCATTCACATTGAGCTTGTTGTTCACTAGGACCTCTAGGTCTCTTTCCAGAGAGCTGCCCCCAAGCTGGGCAGACCCCAGCCTCTGCTGCACTCCTGGGTTGTGTTTTCCAAGGTGCAAGACCTTACACTTGCCCTTGTTGAACTTCCTCAGGTTCTTGTTAGCCCACTTTTCCAGCCTACCGAGGTCTCCCTGCAGGGTGGCTCTCCCTTCCGAATTGCCCACTTCCCCAGTCAGTTTGGTATTACTGGCAAACTCCACCATTTGATCCCATCACCCAGATCACTTATGAAGACATTGAACAGTGTAGGGCTCAATATCAATCCCTGGGGATAGGTCACCAGCTGGAAAAGGAGTGATTCACCACCACCCTTTGGTCAGCCAATTCCCCAGCCACCACACAGACCACTCATCAAGACTAACATGTCACTTTCTCCAGAAGGAAGCTGTGGGAAACTACCAAAAGCCTTAGGGAAATTCAGGTAGACAATTTCTACTGCCTGCCCCGCATCAACTGAGATTGTGTTTCTTATGAGTTGTGTATTTGGACTCAGTTGCTGAGGTGGCAGATTTTCCACTCTAGAAAGGACATACAGAAAGCAGTCTTTATTTTCAATGAAGAAAAAAATTATGAAGTATAGAGTAAGAGCTGATAAAAACAATCACTTCCTTCTGAGAAACTTTTGATGACAAAAATGTCTCTCCATCCCACTGTGAGCATGTAATGCAATCTTTGAACTGTACTAACTTATTTCTATCATGCCAACATATTTTCCTGTTTTGTGTTTTCCCTTTTAGGCCAAAATTGGGTCTGGAAAGCTCATGGGCCCTAAAGGTGTTTCTGTGGATCGTAATGGACACATCATTGTAGTGGACAATAAAGCATGCTGTGTCTTCATCTTCCAGCCAAACGGGAAAATAGTGACCAGGTTCGGCAGTCGAGGAAATGGTGACAAGCAGTTTGCAGGTACACTTGATGGTAATATGTAAATCCCCTTTTCTTGCCTCTTCTGCTCACATTTGCATGATGTTTGAGCATGTTGAAGGCGCTATATCCTACTTGTATTTCCTGGGGGAGAAAGGTTCTACTAAACATACAGCTCCTGTTCACCTCACCTTTTAACTGGTGGGGAAGATGGCAACATCTGTTCTGCAAACAGAGCTGTAACCAGGTTGTTTTATCTACCTCCCCATGCCTGGAAGCATTTTAGATCAGTGACCCAAGAAAGACTGATCTTAACTAATATTTTATAAATGCTTTGTAACGCCCACACTGAGCTGCTCATGATAAGGAACTGCACTGTGCTTTGTGTTTCCAGTGATCAGATACACAATAACCAGTGCCCTAAGTGGTATTTTCCCATTAGGAAATTAGTGTAATGAAATAGTGTTCAGATTGAGATGAGGAAGACGCAGTTATGCAAATGCAAAATGCTAGGAAAAGGCATACTGAGCTTTTTAAAACATGAAATGAAATTACTCCTAACTTGAAACTGATATTCTCAACTTGGCTATTATTGCTTCAGAAGCCAAATAAAATATTCTGGCAGGCTGAATAACCTTTTTAATTAAGAAAACTTCTTGATTTAGTGTTTTTATTGTTTATATTTTTTTCTTCCTTTGCATTGCAGGTCCTCATTTTGCAGCTGTAAACAGCAACAATGAAATTATCATTACAGATTTTCATAACCATTCTGTCAAGGTACTGTCAATTAATGGCAACTCAGAAAGCTTTTTACTTTATCCTGGTACTTTCATGGGGAAAATAAAGTATTGCTGAAAAAAAAGGTTGTAGTGGACAATAACTATATGTATGATGTCTGATATAAGGACTGCACATTCAGAGACCTTCGCATGCAGTGCATTGCTTAATAGAGATATAATCTGTTGCCTTTGGTGCCACTATAATGTTCTCTAACTCAATTGCATAAACACAAGCTGAACCTGAGATAAATAATATCAATTTAGTTGTTCTTATTAGCTCTCTGCCAAACCTGTTATTTATCCTATATTCTTTCCTATTTTAAGTAAGTCTGGTAACTGCTTTTGAATTTCCTAGCAAAAGCTTCCCACATTTCTAGTTGAATAAAAGTATAACAAAGTACCTGGCAATCTTTAATTCCATACCTGTTAAACAGCCATGGTAAGATAGGGTGGTATATTTATTTGTCCCGATAATAAACCAAAGCAAGGATACAAGTGAAGATGTCACATGGTGGCAAATGTATATGAAGAGCTACAGGCCATTTCAGAAATTGCTCACCTTTGAGTGTGTGTTTTCAGGCCATGACATTCACTTTCAGTCACTTTCCATGTTCTTTTTTCCTCCCTCAACATACAGCAGCAGCAGGAGGATATGGGCAGCAGAATGCTGTCCTATCCCAGTTCTGAGGCCATGCACACTGGTCCCATACACTGGTGAGATCCCAGGGATTTCACTTAATGGTTGCCTATTCTGATTGAACACAACGATTGAGGGTTCTGATTGAAACCTCAGTCCAGTTCTTTACTTGAAAGAGGAAATCACTGTCAGACCATAGACACCCTCATATCCTGAGTGGTGCTGAATCATCTAGCTTTTAAATAGCAACTTTGCTTTTGTATCCTTTTGGAATTAGAGAAGAATTAGAGAAGAAATAGCAGCACATGGTTTGGATTACAACAAAGAAACTAAGCCTGCTGCAGGAGCCCTAAAACAGATTGTTCCTGTGGTTCAGCAGCAGGAGGCCTATGGCTCCCATAAATTACCCCTCCACCAGCAGGGCTTGCCATGGTAACAAGAATGCTGGAGAGAGTTAACAAGGACAACCTAAAATGAAAAAAAAACAAGTGAAGAGATGTAATAAGTGTGACGTCTTAGCAAATTTCTAATTGTTGCATTCTTAATGAGAACAGAGTGTTTCCGTCTGTCTCCAATGTGAGTCAATGGGATAAAAATGTTAGTTGTTACAGTTTGGTACTAGCAAACAGGAAAAGACGATTATTTTTGCAGTGTCCTCTAAATCAGTACAGATAATTGTTGACATTCCGGAGAGTCATTTATAGTCTGGGCGATGCTGTTACCTTTGGTTAGATGGTGAAGAGAAGAGGAGAAAGTATATTTTGGGTTAAATAATAAATAAGTTTATAAATAAATCAATTTCACTCTTACAGGTCCCAAAGGTCTTCCTGCCACCTGTGTCTTGAATTAAATATTGTCACCCAGCAACATTACTCTCCCTTCCCCATCAACCTTCAAGCACATTCCTTCCTTCAGGCATATTCTACGGAAAATCCTACTCAGTGTAGGCTTCTCTCTCATTCCATCACTCACTGTTCCCACTTACACCCAGGCAGAGAGTAATACATTATTGCCTGATTTTTTAATTAGTTGACTTTTCTCTACTTCCTTTAATCATCTGAGGCACCAACCTGGTACCTCATTCATTTCTTCCACCATATGCCTTTTTTCTGTTCACTGTGGGTGTTCAAGAACAGGATGATTTCCTCACATCTTGCACCTCATTAGCACTTCAGTGTGCACTTGGCACTTGTTGGGTCTTTGCATTTTCTTGTGCAAGCCACAGTTGGGCTCTGAGAACATTGTTGGACCTTTGGCGCAGCTGGGCCTGAGTCCAGGATGGACCAAAATAAATAGAGATGGCTACAGTACTATGTAAATGACACATCCTGTATCTCACTTGGTCCCACTGGTGCATCCAGGTCACTGGCGGAACAGTCACTGACTGGTTCCATCTTTCTGCTGTCTAAACCTGTTACCATCACAGAGAATTCAGTTACTAAACTGTCTGTACAGAGAGCAGCATGCCATGATTCTCAATATGTGTTAGATTATTGAAGTCAGAGTGCATCTGTTCAGTTGTGTTTCTGTAGGACTGACTCCCAGTGCCGTATCTGTACTCAGCTCCTCTTAATTCTAGATGCACAAGCTGTAGAAGGGCTCCTGGGGCCCTCCCCTCTGTGTCTGAGCTGAATCAGATCTTAAATGAAAAAGGAAATACTGTCTGGTGTAATGGAGCTGGATGGAGAGATGGGCACCTTATGTGTGTGTGTGTAGGGGGCTGTGTTCCTGAGAACTCTTCAATTCCTAGGTTTGTATTTGATATGTCATACACAGGTTTTTGTTTTAACCCATATAGGTATTTAACCAGGAGGGAGAGTTCATACTGAAGTTTGGGTCAAACGGAGAAGGAAATGGACAATTTAATGCACCAACTGGAGTAGCTGTAGATTCCAATGGAAATATTATTGTAGCGGATTGGGGAAACAGCCGAATACAGGTAGAAATTTCTGTACTTCAGAGGTGCTTGATTAAGAAAACTAACGGATTGATAACTCTGGCTACTGAAGTCTTCAGACTTCCCAAGAAGCAAGATGATAGCATTTGAAGTGATGTATTTTTTAACACAGCTTTTTATATGCCTCATTGCTGGTCTGTCCACACTTAGAACTGGGGGTGTCAGATGACTTTCCAGTGTGACTGCTAGTAACTCTGATGGTTACTCTGACCAAGGCTTTTGAATCCAAGTAGTTTCTCAAAAGCTAATTGATGATTTAGAAGACTTGCAAGCATTGCTGAGATGATAGTAATTTATAATCACCATAACAGAAAATTGGAGACATGGTGGAAAACATGAAAAAGCAAACGATCTGGATAGACCCTGGAGCAAATGATTTTTATAATCGTTATTAAATGTGGAGAAAATATTCTGGTTTTGATTTATGAGAGTTATGCTCATTTTATCTTTCAAGTGCTAATCACAAAGCCTGCCTACTTGCCAAAGAATGTCTAATAAATAACTAATTGTATGTATTATTTTCACTGAATATAAAAATAAGTGAGCTGCTTATGAGTTGTTCTCAGAAAGCACTGTCAACAGTGCAAACAAATTCCTGGTTTTCTCTGTGTGGGAAGCCAAGAGTTGTGCTAGCCACAGTAGTAATACTTCTTTGGAAAGTAAGGTGTTGGTTGAGTCCCTGATTGAGTTTGATTTATCGTAGTTGACTATTTTTAGAACAAGGAAAAGCTGAGATGCTATTATTATTTCATTGCATGTTTAATTCTTGCCAAAGATTCTGGAAGCTTTAATTAGTTCTTTTTAATAAGAAAATACTTGAATACAAGAATATAAACTTGTATATTATGATAATAACAAATCAGATTCTGTCCTTGTTTATTCTAGTGTATGTCAACCATTTCAGAAATGAGAAGTATAATGGTATAATTGAGAGCAGATTTGTGTCCGCTATTGTTCTTTTTTATTCATAACATTTATTCTGTGCTTTCTCACCCTCAAAGGTTTTTGATGGAAGTGGATCATTTTTATCCTACATTAACACCTCTGCTGACCCACTTTATGGCCCTCAAGGTCTTGCCCTTACTTCAGATGGCCATGTTGTAGTTGCAGACTCTGGAAATCACTGCTTCAAGGTCTATCGATACTTACAGTAGCAATGAGCTCTGGAGCTGGATATTCGTCCACCCTTAAGAAAAGACTGATCCTAGAGATCCAATGCAGGATGTCTCCTACTTTGAGTTCCTTTTTAATAATGAGGGAGTCTCTTATGGACTTCTTGTGTTAATTTCCAAACTTACCTTGTTTACATAGGTCTTGCACCTCTTATGTTACTCACCGAACTTTTTGTTGCAAGGGTTAATACAGAAAATACTCTTTAACTGAATTCATAAAGACAATGGGATATTAAACACAAACTGCAACTTATGGAACTGGAATTAACTATTAGGTAAAAATGAGGAAAACTTGGGAAAAGTCCCCAAAGCTTTTTGAAGACTGCGAAGGGTAGCTCCTGCTCAGAGCTTCCAAATTTGAAGAAGTATCATTGTTATGCATTATTTAACCCAGAGGTAATCCTGGGAATCTTCTAGATCTCATTATCATGGTAGGTATTACACTTTTAACATTCTTCCGTCTTACTATCTGTAACAAGTAGGTCCTTTTAGTATAAGGTTAAGTCTCACAAAATCCTTCTAGCTCTAGCTGTCAGACCTAACACAGCTCAACGTTTAGCACTATGAGAATCAATGCAAATTCCCTACTCATGTGGGATTAATGAAGGATTGTTTCATGTGCTTGTTTTCACTCTTCCTCTTGCTCAATGTGCTGGAAGTTCTTTGCAGAGACCTGACATTTCTAAAGCTCTGGAAAAACTTAACTGTAGTGATACATTAGTGAGAACTGAATTTCTGTGTAATGACAGACCTTTTGACACCAAACTAGTTTATTAGGATCAGGGTTATTACAATGTCAACTCAATTAACCTCATGTGTGCCACTCTTTTGTATGTGTTCATTGCCATGTTTCCTTAAGGCAATTCATTGTATTAACCAATAAAAAAAAATGCAGCATCACACAGGACAGAAAGCCAGAGAGGTACCCCTATGGAGGACCTACGTTATACAACCAAAGGAACTGTGGTAAACAGAGGTTGTATAGGAAAGCCAAGGGTTACCAAAGCTATTTGTTTTTACATGAGAAAAAATACGTTGCAAATAAGAATGAATTTGAACCAATTCCTGAAGTCCTTCATCAAAGGGAATTTTGTTAGAGGAGAAAATAAGGACTCTGAGATTTGTTCTGATTTGTTTGTATGTATGTATGTATGAATGATGGGCATAATAATAATAAAAAAGTAGGTTATTTCAGCAAACTGGAACATACGTATGCCATTTGTAAATGGCAGTACTATGAAAACAATATCTCTCCTCCTTCCTGCCGGATCTCTCTACCATGTCCTTTGTTGAAGTATTAATTTAACTGGAAATGCTTACAATCATGGTTCTGGTTTTAATGTGTTTTTTTTTTTTTTTAAGTAAGTGTGAACTTGTCCTTTTTAAAGTAGCATTGGCTTTATTCTTATTTCTAAATCCAATGGTCAAAGAATGAATTGCTACAGTAGCCTAATAAAGATAGAGTGGTGCTCACTCTTAAACCTCATTTGAGGAGCTGATGAGCTTGCTGCCAATGCCTACAATAGCCTGGGAAGTACTGTCTTTCTTTTCTCATTTTTAGGGCCTTGAAACAAAAGGGCATTGGGTCAGGAACAAGGGATTATTTTAAGCATGTTTGCAAAATGGAAAGAAATCTTTATTAAATTACTTGTTATAAGTATTTGTATTATTTCTAAAAGGTTAAGGTTGTTGTTTCAATGAATTTGAGAAAAAATAATGGTTTTTATGTAAAGATGCATTTGATTTGTAAAAATGCAGACCCTAAGGTTCTTAAATGTGGAGTTTGTCTGGTTTTAATTATTGTTTCTTAAAGATAGTTCCTCTTCTTTCCCTTGTTTATTTTTTGCACATAGAGTCAATTTACAAATTTGCATGCAAAGATAACTTTCCTTATTTCATTGGAATAAATATTTCGTGTATAAGTTTAAGGTTTGGACTACATAATGCAGCTAAGAAACTGGTGGTTACATTTTTGAAATGTTAAAACTCAAGTTTGTTATTATCAAGAGAACAAAATATCCTCTGCTTGAACTGAGTTTGTCCTAAAATTCTGAAGACTGTATCTCAGTCGTTACACAATAAACTGCCCTATCAAAATTTAACAAAGTTGTAGACCAAATTTTCTGATGATCAAGTAATTTCCTTCTAAGTGTCCTTATAAGCAACCTTCTGGCAAATGAACAATTTCTGACATTGGAATGCCTTTAAATAGCAAATCTATCAATGAAGAAAAGGTATGTATAATTTTAACTGTATTTATTAGGGGAGAAGAGGTTGAATGGGTTCATTGAGATAAAAAGAAAATGAGAAATGTGCTGTTGCTGTTAGTTACGGATAATATTAATCAAATGTAGTTCCAAGTTTGGATTTTTATAATAACATTTTACTAATCTTGCAAGGTTTCGACTCAGGAAAAAATTGCCGAATCCCTCTGTTGCCAGGAACTCTGAGAGCACGGAAATCAAACCTTAACCTATTTATCAAAACATATACTTAAGGCTTGTGCTATGTAATGTAAACACTTTTCCTCGAAAGATTTCCAGTCCCTTTGACTCAGTATTGTTTACCGGGATTTTATATAACCTATGTCAATCCTGTGCATCCTGATGAAATATGGAATTCTGCACACAACCCCCTTACAACCCAGCTAACGCTATTAGGGATGATGTAGGGTTTTTTTCTTAAGACTGAATAGTCTTTTGGGTTTTCAGACAGTATCACCAGAGCAGCACTTACTGCACCTGAAAAAATGTCACTAATTTGGAGTTCCTTCTGATAGCAAATGCGGCCAACTACAGTTTCAAATTCAGTGGCATAGGGCATTCATTTCCAAAGTCTGACCTTATCTGCCTGACACCGGGAAACAAAGAAACACATTGCTTTTACGGTGTGCTTCTGAAGCTAACGTAGCTAAAATGCTTGGCTTACAAAGCTTACAAAGAGCAACCAATGCAGAAATTCTGTTCTAAAAACCTGCCAGACTGTTTTTCTCATCCAATTAAGTGAACAGCAAAATTGCACTACTTATTTTGCTGAGTTGCTACCATTTATTAAAGGTTTATAGGCATTTTGCTGCCAGATTTCAGGTATAACCAAATGTTCCCTTGACTTCCCTGGAATGCTAATTGACTAGCAGCACAGCATGAATGGTGAAAGTATGTGCTTCATTTAACTAATCTTTGACCCAGAAGTAATCTCAGAAGGTTATCAGATCTTGTGTAATTTGGAGCATTTTAGGACAAACTAGCCAACTGTACCTTCATTGTTTTGTGAATAGAATAAAAGGATCTGTTCGGATAAATCCAATATAAACAGTAGGGGATTTTTACATATGCTAAACCAGCAGCAATGTAGCTGATGAAGGAAAGGAAAATGGTTTAGGCAAGCATTTGCCTAATGTAATGGGAGAGTGATTTATTAGAAAATGCTCTTCCGTTCTGGTAAAAGCTAGAGGTCTTTCGATTTTATGTCAATATTTTTTATAACTAAGGATCTAGTGTTGCCATAATGAGAACTCTAAGTGCCCAATATGTTGTATTTGCTATAAAACAATTACTTTCAGTTGTGGGTGACAGCTAGTTATGAAATCATGATATACGCTGAAAATTTTCTTCAAGAATTGTGAGCAGCAATTGTTTTGGCCTGTTTGTGGAGAGTGCGCGGAAGGTATTTGTGCTATGGAGTAGAAAGATTCCTAACGGGTTGTGTTATTTCTGATGAATGTATAGCACTTTCAGTTGATGTTTGTGAGCAACACGGCCTTAACCCTGACACTTTTGCTTTGGCTTTATGACATGGGAATGTTCCCTAAGCTGCACGGTGTGGGGCAGTAGCCCCTGTTAGAAACCTCTACCAGTTGATAACGCTGCGGTTTTCCACTTCTGGGAGTGAGTCTGTCTGTTTTCTTTATTTTATTTTTCTTAAAGGTTTTGTACATTCCATCTTTGTAAGTCAATCTCGTATGTTCTGTGTACACGTAAGCCTTGCACTCTCTTGACACTCACAATGAAATACTCTTCTCACTTGTTCTTTCTGTTGTTGTTTTTGTTTTGTTGTTTGGGGTTTTTTTAATTCCTGTGAGGCTAAATACAAACTTTGTCTCCTTAAGGTCAAGGATGAAAGATGCGCATCAAAGTGTTTGTGTGTGTGTGTGTGTGTGTGTGTGCATGTATGTGTGTGTGTAGCTTTAGCTTCTTGTGTGCCACAGTATTCTTGATGCTTTAGCTGACGATTAAAAAGAATTACTCTGTCTTGGAAATGTAGGAAAACCAGAGTCAAATGTGTACCTTTACCACGCACAAAACTTTCAAACAATAAAAATAAAGCTTGTTTCCTCTGTTATTTTCATGGTTGAGGATTTATTTTCACGTCTCATACTCACTGTCCCCAAAAATAGCCCCATAATGCAGGAAAATAGGATGAGAATGAAATGAAGCAGCAGATGCTGCAGAGACTGACCTGTGTGGGATATTCATGGATCGTACTGCTTCCTGATACCCAGCCTCATCCCACCACAGACTGCTTGGACCTAAGAGAAGGTGGTATCACCTCCCAGGGGTGAGCATCTCCTAGAGCTCTCGCTGTCCTTCATCCTCAAGCTCTATTGAAGCATCTTTTTGCTGTCAGTCATATAGATGATGTGGGAGGTAGCCACAAGACTCAGAATGTTTGCTATTACTCTTCTGGAAATAAACTGATCTGCTGTTCAAATTGAATTCTTCCCTTCTGCTGAAAAACTAGCACATGTAATTAAAGACTGCACTATGGTGCATATATATGAAAGGAACAAACTTAAAGTAGGACAATTTTAATTCTCCTACTTCCCAACCTTCCTGCCTGCTATTGTAGCTTTAATGTACTCTCAAAACAGAATTTATGTATCTAATTCAATTACAAGTTTGTATCACACTGACAAAGCAATGTATTTTCTCTATCTCTGGAACAGAAAAAACCTGTTTTGGCCAGTACTTAAAAAAGTCTCAGTGAGACACCTAGCATAGCAAATTTCAGCCCAAACTGCTAAAGTTTAAGAAAATCACAGTGAATGAGAACAATCTTATAACAGAAAAGCATAGTTACGAGTCCCCCATCCACAGTATTTCCATCTATTATCTTGTTTTTATATTAATAGTATATGATTAGCAGTTTTGTGAAATACCACATTTAGACCTTCTGAAGCCCATTAGGAATGTCAGACCTTTGTGTGTATCAGGAGTAGTTTATTCCACTTTACCCAGTAATGGAAAATTACCCTCACATGACAAAGCATGAGATACTCCTATATATTCTCCCTCTGTTTGGGACCCCTTCCACCCCATGGACTTTCAAACCAGCTAGTTTTGATCTGGTACTGCAAGATCTGGAAGGTGACAAAGAACTTACTACAAAGTAAATCAAGCCTAGCTATTTGGCCACGGAAGGGCTTACGGCCCGCCAGTACACTCAGGGCAGCTAAGCCTGGCTGTCCCAAGGGGCATGGGCAGAAGAACTTACTGAGCCTCCTGCCCCACTGTCACCCAAGAGCATGACCTAATATTTTAGAAGGGGATGTGCTGGGCTGGCTTGGTTGCTGTGATCACATTAAACTGATGAGACCAGGAATATCTGCCAGCTGTGGCTCCAGGTCTGTGTAGAGGTGAGACATGGGTGTTTGCTGCCAGTCTACTTCCAGGTGTGATGGGGAGACAGGAGCAGTGCTCCAGCACATGCTCCAAGGCCGCTTCAGAGTGAGCATCTCTCTGAAACCCTTTCCTCCATCTCCTCTTCCTCTTCTCCCAGCAGCATGTTCAGCTACGACACCCACTCTCCTCTCACATGTCGCTTGGAGAAAACTCATGTTACAACACGTGCTCAGCAAATGTGGTAGCAACCATTTGCTTGGCAGTGGTAAAGCAATGAGTGGAGCTCGGTTTTATTTTGTCTGTGAAGGAGCAGGAAGGAGCCCTTGTCCCAGGGGAGAGGAGGTCATGGTGACAGGAGGAAAACAACTGCTACAGGGAGCAGTGGGACGCGCTCACTTTGGGGGCTGGCCAAAGGAAGGGAAAAGCGGGGGAATGGAATATAAGCCCTCGCAACAGATGAGGTGTGCCAGCAGATTTCATTGCCAGGTAGCAAGTTGAAAATGTGACGCACAAGAAAGTGTGAAAGAAGGAGAAGCTTTGTGTTCTGTATGAGTATTAAGCTTTGTATTAACAATGTCCTTTCTAACTTGCATTTCACTTTTAGTAATACTCTGGTGCACACAATGAGGAAACGGACCACGGGCCAGGTCTGCGTGGAAGAGAACCCCAGGTTTCAGGAAAGGGGGCACCTTGCAAAGGTGACAAAACACCCTCATGGGGACTGCCTGCATGTTTTGGCTCACGTGTTTTCATCTGCTTGAATTTAAACTCTGGAATCAGTGTGGCAGATGCAAACCCACCACTGTTAAACTGCAGAGCAATTTCCCAGAACTGCTATAGCTGAAGGAAGGCAATTTACCTTAGCACAAGTAATAATTAAACTGTAAGCAACTGAAGTCATAGAATCATAGTCACAGACTGGTTTGGGCTTGAAGAGACCTCAAAGATCATCCAGTTCCAACTCCCCTTCCACGGGCAGGGACACCTTCCACTAGACCAGGTTGCTCAAAGCCCCGTTCAACCTGGTCCCTAGAACAGTCATCACAACAAACAATTGTTTCAAGCAGCATCAGGTGTGCCCAGATCCTTTGCTTCCAGGGGGAGAGAGGGGTTTATTTCTCCAGGTCCTGTTGCTCCTGCAATGGGCTAGTCATACAAGACACGTGGTTTTAGACCACTGTTAATGTCTTTGTATCTCACCTTTGCTGGTGCGCCTCAGAGAGCAAAGAACATGCAGTGCACAGCTGGCAGGGAGCCCCAGAGCCTCACCTCAGAGGTGCAGCCACCTGGAGGCACCAAGCTCCTATCCTTGTGTCTCCAACTGCAGGCAGAGACTCAGAAACAACTATTTTTCACCTGATGATTAGGGCCAATGGTGGTGGGGTTTAAAATACTTTTAAACTTTCTATTTTGTTATTTTTTATAATTTCCAGTAATACAGGAGATACATATGGAAGATACGGCCATGGAATCAGCCAAGAAAAGTGCGCTTTCTACCAAAATACAAAACAGGTAGGTACTGAGAAACACATGGAAACAAAATGAAAACTCGAGGGATTTTGCTCTAAAGCCTGGGCAATGCCAAATGCAGAAGTAAACCTGAAGTATGGCCCCTACATCTTAGCACATTCACAGTGACTTGCACCACGTGTTTAAAAAACCAAACAAAACCCCCAAAGCAAACATGGTATTACAGTACATAAAACGAGACGAATGATAGCCGCTTTCTGGCCGGGCAAGACTCCTTTCTAAAAACACAAAGGTATATCCCATGGTTGATTGCACAAGGTATAAAAACCAGGATTTAACTTTATGTGTCTTTTTTCCTCTCTTTTATTGCCCAGAGAAGCTGTGGCTGCCCCATCCCTGGCAGTGTTCAAGGCCAGGTTGGACGGGGCTTGGAGCAACGTGGTCTAGTGGAAGATGTCCCTGCCCATGGCAGGGGGTTGGAACTGGATGACCTTCAAGGTCCCTTCCAACCCAAACCGTTCTATGACCGCCCCTGGCACAGCCCGCCCGACTCCGCCCCAGCGCCGTCTCAGCACCGCCCCTCGCCCGACCCCTCCACCGCCTCAGCCGGACTATCGCGCACCCGTCCCGCCCGGCAGCTCCGCGCAGCGGCCGGGGTTTGCCGCGCTACTGAGGGCGGTGCTGGGGGCGGTGCCCGGTGGCCTTTTCCCTCCCGGCGGCGCCGAAATCAAACCGCGCTGGAGGCGACATGGTAAGCGGTGACTGCGGCGGGGCTGCTGCTCTCCCGCCTTCTCTCAGGTCTCCCCCGCCTTCTCTCAGGTCTCCCCCGCTGCCGCGCAGTGCCCGGTTAATGAGGCTGTAGAGCGGGCGGAGCAAGCCGGCCATGGCCTCTGGTAACCCGCTCCTCGCCTTCCCTCCTCACCTGCGGCCGCTGAGGGAGCGCGGCGGCGGTGGTGCTGGGCCTGTGTCCCCTGTCGCGCTCCCCGCGCTGTTGAGGGGGCCCGCGGCGCCGGTGCGGGGGGTGCAGCGTGGGCCATGTTTGGGTTCTTGAAGGGCAATGTAAATCTAAGGAACCCGGAAGAGCAGGCCCCGCAACCGCAGCTCGGCGGGCGGGCGCCCGGGTACCGCGGTGTAACCGCGGGTGGTGCGGAGGTGAGGGGAGCTGAAGGGGTGGCTGGTGTGGCCAAGTGTGCCGGGCAGCGATCTGCCTGCTGTGTTGTATAGGTGTGAGCACCTAGCTGAGAGGTAGGAGAGCGAAACCAACGTGAAGGTTAATAAAGCTTACCTGGAAAACACGTTGATTTGTCACTTTTCTCTGTCTGTTGGAGTGCTGGTGTAAAGGTTGCCCCCTGAGGGATGTCAGGCTTTGTGGGTTTTGTTCCTCTTGCTGCCGATGTCATTCGGGCTGTTTGGGAAAGCAGGCAGAAAGAAGGTGATCAGTCTGTTCTCTGTTTGTGCCCCTACTTGTGTGTATGTCGAGGCTCTGGGTACCAGTCCTGTCCTGTACTGATGTCATTAGAGATAGATGTGATGTCAGTGCTGGTGTAGGGCATCACTGGCTAAAGCAGAAGGGAGGAGACTTCAGAAAGCATTAATAGTGCTTTCATTAAATGTCGTACTGAATTGCTTCTGTTCCTGCCTGTGTGTTACTGTAGCTGCATAAGCTGGTTTCTCAATTTATTGTTAAAAATCGAAGTCAGTCTGACTGTTTTGCTCCTGAAAGATGTTTAAACACTGTGCTGCTCTACTGTGTAATTTGTTTAAGAATGAAGCAGTAGTTAAGAAGTAAAAAATGGCATTAGCCGTCATTTCCCTTCTATCGGAACTTGGGCTTGTGTCCAAGTCCCGATATCTTTCTTGAAACAACATGTTATTAGAATCCCTACTTCCATTGACTGCAGAGCAGCAATATTTATGTTGTTTTGTTTTTCTTTTTTGAGGGAGACCACCTTTCACCAACATCCTCTTTTGCTCTTTCCACCCCCCTTTCAGTCTCCTGTAGTCACATGCAGCAGTGGGGGGTCACATAGACCATGAAGCAAGGAGTGGGGCAAGGGGAAACAGCCCTGATTAA
Organism: Coracopsis vasa; assembly: GCA_026283785.1. NCBI lineage: Eukaryota > Metazoa > Chordata > Aves > Psittaciformes > Psittacidae > Coracopsis > Coracopsis vasa. The sequence goes on from JANHGB010048608.1 coordinate 43,058, forward strand.
TTTTACAGCCACTGCTTTTGGGTTGTTGGGGTGTGTGCTAGATGCTGTTGATAAAACTCCAATTCTCTGTGAAGTACTTTATGTCCTGATTTTACAGGGGCATGTCAAAATAGCATCTCTCAGTTTTGTATTACAGGTAGCAGTTTGTGAGCAGTCATTTCTCCCTTTTGCTTCTATTTCAATCCATGTTATTTACTGCTCAGCCGCACAACTGCAGAGAAAGAAGCATAGTTTTTAAAGTGTAACTTTGAAGTCAGAAGGTTTGGTAGGAAGTTTGAAGAAAGATGTAGTACCTTCAAATGTACTTTATCTCCTTAATAAAAAACTAAATGGACTACATCTCACACTAGCGTCTCTGTATCACAAGATAAATAATAGGTCTAACAAAAAACCACCTGAAACAAAAACCCCAAACTCAAAACATATTCCTTCTTTTCTTTCTAAGGACTATTAAACATTTGGGTGATTTGCTGACAATTGATATAAATATACATTTTAAATCTAGTAACATTGGAAGGGGCCTCAAAGACCACCTAGTTCCAGCCCACAGGTCACAGATAGGGACACCTTCCAGTAGACCAGGTTGCTCAAAGCCCTATCCAGCCTGGCCTTGGTATGCCAAGAAACATGGGAGCTTGAGCTGGATTGGGTTGTGTGAAAGGTCAGCTCCAAACTTACCCTTTGTTAGATTGCAGGTGTATTAGCTTGGTGGAATGATTGTTTGGGAAGAAGTAGTTTATCCTAAAGTCTGGGGTTAGTGGTACAGTATTTTTGCTGTCCTTTAGGACAGGAAATGTAACTTAGAGGTAAATAGATTTGAATTCTGAGCAGATGTTAATTATTCAAGTTGCTGAATATGTTGATTTGCTGGGTTTTTTTTTTTACCCTGTTCTAGTCCAAGAAAAAGGGTTTGAGCTTTGAGGAGAAGAGAGCTCGCATGATGGAGATTTTCTTTGAAACAGTAAGTAACTTGTAATTGTCCTATATTTAAGTTGTTGGGAAAACAGGTCCTGAAGAAAGCTTAGCTGTAGATGACCTCTGTATACCTGCTGTGCATTTCACTGGTGCCCTGTGTCATCAGTGTATAAATTACAGGGACAGAGCTTGATTCATACAGCTTCTGATCAGGTGGCTTGTCCCCAGGCGGAGCCAAGGCATGCAGATGCTTAGGTGGTATCAAATGCTTCAGCTGCTCCCTATTCAAATCTAATTTTGAGTTTGTTCTGTGAGAGGGATAGTAGGAGATTAGGAAGTATCTCACTGCAGTTTGTGGGAGGAGGAAGACATTTGAGTGTAGAAAAGATGAGGAGACTTGGAAGAGGTCACTGGGGAGATGAAACCAGGGGATCTAGAAGCAGAGATAGAATTATAGTGTGACATAGGTAATTCACAATATTTCACCTATTAAAAAGAACACTGTGGTATTTGAGTATTTGAGCAATGTGGTGCACCTGGTGCTGACAGTGTAACCCGGGCTCCGTCTGTCCTAAGGGGTTTACAGCCTTAACTAGAGACAAGATCTAGGTGACCCTGCTTGAGCAGGGAAGTTGAGCTGCTTGACTCAACTTCCATTTGGAATGGGGATGGATAACTGCCAATAGTGGTCCCTTTCAGCCTCAACTATTCCATGATTCTGTGACTTGAGACCACTCAAGAGCAGAAAAGAACTTGTTACAATAATAGTGTTTTAAAATTATTTAATTAATAAGTGTTCTAAGTCTATTAAGGGATGTGCAGCCTATTTCCCTAGCAAAACATAAACATGCAATGTATTTCCTACTTGCTTTTTTTGGCATTGATTTAGTGTAAAAAACCCACCCAGACTTAGATGATGCTGTCATTTGGAGCTAAAGTGTCTTTTATGTTTTGCACAGAAAGATGTGTTCCAGTTGAAGGATATAGAGAAGATTGCTCCAAAAGAAAAAGGGATTAGTAAGTGTTTACAAAACTTAATTCTCATGAGTCATACAGGTCATACAGTGTAAACTTCCTTGACTACAACTTTAGGTTTGTGATTGTAATGGTGGGGAAAAATAGCTGGAAAGGGAGACCAGTCAATGGCAGGGCTGTAGGTTTAAAAGTGACATGAGCAGCTTACTCCTATCTCAGTTAACTGATGTCAAATGGGATGAGATTTTTCCTAAGCTCCAAGATGCCTGACTTGCAGTGACTTTCAGTGTCTGAAATAATTATGTGCACTCAGGTAGTGAACAGAGGATTTAAATGTCTGTCTGCAATGTCACAAATATCTTAAAATGCTAGTCCAGATTTACACAGTCCATATAAGCTTTTTCCCCCCAAAAAAATGTCTGGACAGCTTTAAATGGAAGGGAGTTGTCTTTTCAGTGAAAGTCTTCCTGATGAAATCCGTTGGTTTAGGATAAGGTCAGGGAGGATTTATCTTACGCTGTTGAGTTGTTTTATGTGTTCCTCATTCCGCTGCCTTCTGTGTTCATTAACAAAAGGGTGGCAAGGCATAAACTTTGTGTAGTTGCCACTGTCCTTGACTAGCATGTCTTTATGGCACTGCAGGAGTAAATGAGCTTCTTGAAAGAACTGCGGGCATATGTGAATATTGCAAAGCAGCGTTTTTCAGTTATGTCTTCAGCTAACAGGGGCACTCACAGGCTTCTGAAGAGATGTGCTGTGGTCTTGATTGGTTTGTCAATGCATACGTTTAATTGTAATTTGTAGGAAGAGGATGCAAAGCAGTAAGTATAAGCAATGGAATGTCATATTAAAAAGTCTGGAATGTAGAGTTTCTAGAATCATCAACACATTTTAATAGTCCACATTCATCCTGCCTCTTCATATAAAGGCATTTAGCCATGCACCCTAGACCCCAGTTACTCTGGAAAGAACAATGTCTAGGCTGTGGAAATGCCCCATGCTGGCATCCAGCCTGTAGCTTCCAAAAGATTGGATGTTTCTGATCTGGGATCCCCTTTAGACTTGAAAGTCAGACAGTGAAAACCATAAAGTAGCTCAAAAGTCTTTATATCTGCAGTGCTTGAGTATAATAACAATTACTTTGAACAGACACAATTTTTAAAATGGTGAGTTATACCACACATTTGCTAGAAAATGAACAATTACGTTCAGAAATGGTTTGGATCCTTTGACTGCAGTTCACTTTTTGTATTGGAGCTGACTATAATCAAAAGTAAGATCTGCCTCTCCTGAGTCTGTAGACAGATGGCTTTGGTGTCTCTGCTGCTGTTAAATGCTTTGATAAGCATTACAAAGTGAAATGTAATTACACTCCTAATCAAGAAATTGTAAATTAATCCATGTTAGAATTAAGATTGCAAGATAAATTCTCAAGTACCCTCTCATGAGTTTGTTATGGTTTGTACTGTAATATGCATGTATGTCTTATGATACTCATGAGTGGTGTTTTACAAACATCTGGTAGCAGACTGTACTGAGTAGCAGCCTTGATGTATAAACTGCTGATTTGAGATTCATCCCTTCAAGTGAAGCATCAGGCATGGTGTCATCTTGAAATCTTCCAGCTAACCAACGCTATAGTAAAATATTCATACAGATTATGGTGAATTTATGGTTTTCATAATTTTCTATAGTTTAGATGCTGTGCATTTCTAATTTAATATTTTTGCTTTTATTAGCCTCGATGTCAGTGAAAGAGATTCTGCAAAGCTTGGTTGATGATGGCATGGTGGACAGTGATAGAATTGGAACTTCCAATTATTTCTGGGCTTTTCCAAGTAAAGCTCTTCATGCCAGGAAGCGTAAATTGGGAGAATTGGAGTCTCAGGTAAATCTATTTTAAGGAAAGTGCTTGTTTACCTGAATGGGTTTGCTTTTTTCTTATACCTTCTTGTCATTCTTGTTCATATTATGCTCTCTCGTGTGTGTGCATGTGTGTGTGTACCCCTGTACTGTACACAGATTTTACTATTGGAATCATCTGGCACACATAGTATGACATTATCTTGCTATCATGTCAGAAAACTTTTGGAAGTTGTTTTAGTTGGAGCTTGAGAAGACTTTGTCTACTTGCTGCTTTCTGAAAGCATGTTGTTTGTGATGCAAAACATCATTTAATGACTTTCTCTAAATATTTAAGTAGCATATGCTTTTGTGCGTCTTTTATATAATGTAGGCCATCATGTGGTAATGATCTAAAAACCATGAGAGGACTGAAATGTGTAACCTAAGTAAATGTGGCAGTGATTTGTTCTTATGGCCAATGTGCTTTCCTCTTGTTTTTATTGGTAGCTTAATTTGCGGGCATTTGTCTAATCCCATATTGTACTTTCATGAAGAGAGAAGAGCAAATTAGTCATGATCTTCTGCAGAAGAGCCAGGCATCTTTTGTTGCAACATATCTGTTCTATTGATCTGGGTCTTTCCTACTTTTTAGGAGCTGTCTTTCTTGCTTCTCTTAATTGGAGTGGGAAGACATCTATTCATCAGTTCTGTTTACAAATGGAGTACATCATAACAAGATCAATAAACTAGCTTTGGTCTGATGGTGCCACAGCACTGCCAACCTTTCCCATGCTTATTTAGCATTATGTCTGTTCCTCAAAGAATCATTTGAATTAATGCAAAATTATTGGTAGTATCTGAACATGTCTACAGCCATTATTTCTTCAGACATAGCTCTGGTATTATCATTGCCAGCTTATGTACAGCGTTGGCCGCTTCAGCTGCTACTTTAAGGCTTCAAATTGAGTGTATAAACTCATGCTTTCTTCCCAAGCTAGTATTGTAAAAGCAGTTTTTTTGTATGCATAAATGTTTGTTTATGCATAAAATGTAGTTGTGACCAGCTGAGAGGTAACCTTTTCAGTTATCCCTTGCTATGGTGTCATGGCTTGTAAATCTGTTATTAAAAAACTGAAAGAGTCCAATCCACTCATTTGTTTTAACCAATATAAGGTCTTTTCCTTTTGCCCTGAATATTTTCATTAATGGCTTGGATACTATAGATGGCTGTCTGAAGGCATTTAGTGTGTCTGCTTGTGTAGATCTGACAGAGGGGTACTCTTGTCACATGCCCAGTGCGTTTGCTGCAGTTTTCAGGATCAAGAATAAGACTTCCTAGAACTTTCACTTAATTTCTCTTTATTCAATACCTCATGTCATTTTTATGAGCCAGTGGTACATTCAGGGGTCTGTGGCAGTAAGGAGGAAGTATTGCAGTCCTTTTTGTCATTAACTGTAACTGTGTGTTGATAACCTTTTAGGCAGGTGCTTCAGGTGAGTTGGGAAATGCTACTTGAAGTAGCTGATGTGGTCTGTATTTTTGTGTATGGGTCACCAAAATTGTTGACTCTTTAATTTCAGGTTCTACCACTGACTTGCTCCATGTTTTGAGTAACTTTCTCAGCATCAGATGTATCATGGATATAAACAGTACATTGTGTGTATTGAGATTTGGTTAATATTAAGTTGTCCCACTGACAATTTTGTCTGCTGCTTTATTGCCTTTGCTTTCAGAACTCATCTGAGTCCAGGCATTAAAAGCTTACTCAGTTTAGCTGGATACGCTTGTACTATTTTCAGGTGTGGACTTAGTCTGGCATGACAGGGTTTAAATTCATTCATTGGCTGCTAGTAACAATGCACTGATTCCTACTCTGGTGAATTTTGTTTGTCTGAAACAGGAGATCAGTTTAACTCTACCCCAATTTGGAACCGAGTGTCCTAGTAATATTACTCAACTTATTAGTATATTCACACAAGTTTTAGACCAGGCTACTTACTCTGCCAGAACACAATGCCAACTGAACAATTGTACAAATACATGCCAAAATTCCTGCTTTGTTCACCAAACACCCTGGTGAAACTGTCTTGTTGAATGCAAATGATTTGTTCCTGGATACTTTATATTTTTGCTTATGCTCCATATTAATCCAAGTAGCTGAATGACGGAGTTGGTATTTGTTGTCTTTGCCCTTGGGCCCAGTCCCATCATGAATTGTAAAGATAATTGATCAAGCAGGTCTCTGTCATACCCTGATGAGTATCTTCCTTGGAATGTCTTGCAGAATCTGCCTAATATGCTCTATCATAAGTATCCAGGGGTTATCTACTAACTCCTTTAAATGTACTATTACATTATTAAACATAAAACTAATTATGGAAATATAGGCATGTAATTATTGTATTGTAATGTTATTTTATGGCTACTTCTGTGTATGAAATAAACTATGCTGATAAAAACAGTTTTGTGATACAAACCTGTTCCAGTCAAAATAGTTTTGTTGCCAGACATTTATTTGCAAGCCAAGTCCTGCTCCTAACATACAGGGTTATTGATATAAGAGCTCTCTTTAGACCATGTTATGAGTCCTTAAAATACTCATATTCATTACCTTGCTTTTCTGATGAGAATGGGAATGTTACAGCATTTCAGGGGAAAACATTTTCGCTAGCTGAAAATGACTTCTCTGTTGACATGGTGGAAAGGTGGCATTTTCAAAGAATAGTTCTCTGAAAGTTTTTGCAAGATAACAGATTCTGTCTGTGTCTGTGAGCTGAAATTTGCTCTTTTAATGTGTGTATGCTTCTTGATGTGAACACATACAGATTTTTCTTAAGGGTTTCTGAATCCAGTCACTGCATATCACAAAACTTCTTGTCAGAACATGTAAAGCAAAGGAAAAAAGTAAGCTATTGTACAATTTCTGCTACACATTGCCTGTCTTTCATCATTCCTGTATGCAGCTTGTGGCAAGCTGAGTGACATGTTTTCTTTCTATGTCTTGTCCAGATCACTTGTTACATGAGTTGGTCTCTTTCTTCAGTTGTTGAAAGCTGGAATCAAGCCACCTTACTTAAAGTACGAGTTTAAAAATCTAGTAGTTCAGTTCATACTGCAGTTAAAGCTTTTTACTAGGAAGCAATATCTTTGTTTGCTGAGCACATGAGTAAGAGGTGAAGGGAAAGGAGTGATCCCAAATGCTGAAGAGAGACATTTGAAAATTAAGTGGAGGAACAGAAGAAGCTTCTATAAGATGCACATTCTCCTATTAATTCATAGTGCTGAGGCTTACGTTGGACAAATTGGGCCTGCTACAAGACCTTTTGCTTGCATACGTTGGTGCTTCATATCATTTTAGTCAAGTTGCTTTTGCCTCTCTGTATCTTACAGAGCTTGTGATCATGGGGAGGCTGGTTTAGGAACTCTTCTTGAAACAAATGTTTTGTTTCTGATATTTTTGTGATTGTTAAGCCACATCTCAATTTAGAAACTTGGGAGCAAAGAAGTCTGGCTCGGTGTTCTTAATGAAGAGCAAGCCAGTTTTGTCCGGATGTTTTAAAGTTGCACCTCACAGAGGTTGTGTATATCATAGATTTTTGTCAGAAGGGATTTAAGTCATCAGTGTGATCCGTTTGTGCAGAAGAATGGCAATTAAAACACTGCTCGAAATAAAGGATGTTTGTGCTGCTCTCTAACCCAGAGTTACTGTTTGGATTTCTTCCTGTTCTCCTGAAAAGCAAAGATGATGAGCATCTTCAGTTTGTGTAGCATCTGCTGCAATTTTTTTCGTTGATGGCTCACAGAGTAAGATTTGCTAAGTAGGTCCCTGTGGGTTTTGTATTGATTTGTTTTGCAGTGGCTGACTTAAAGGTTTATGCCTTCTGCCGGATGCTTATTCTTCACCTCTTGGTTATGCTTATGCAACTGTGAATTGGACCACTGAAAAAGTAAAAAGATGTGGGAAGTTGCATTTTGGCTTATAGTTGCATCAGTACAGCTATGAGATGGTGATAGCAGAACAAGGGTGTAGACTGAGAAGTATTGTTTTAACAAGGTTTATAAGTGGAGAAATGTTTAATGGAACTTTACCTTGTTGAGAAAACTGTGGAAGATTTACTGAGAGATTGGTGGGGTTTTTTCCTTCAATAAGAAAAGGTGAAATGATGTGGTTTTATTCCTTATCAATATTTTCCTGGCAGCCAGGTTCTGAAGTTTTGAATTACCTATGATCAATTGTATTTTGACAAAATGAGATGTTTACTCTTGGCGTAATAATACCAGAAGCTTAGAAGTTTTATTAAACTAATGAAGAATTTGACCTATGCAATGAAAGAAGAAAGATCATTTGTTGAGGGTTCTGCTGCCTGTTGTTGATTTCATGCATAAAATGTGGAGACTGGAGATGAGCAACTCCAGCATGTTAATCACAGTCCTGTTCAATCTTGGGCAAGGCCTGCTAATATATTTCGTACAGTTACTTGCGTGCTTGTTTTTTTGTATTGTTCTGATATACGTTTATGTTACCTGCTGAAGAAAAGGCTCAAAAGCAACCAAAACCTTGACAACAGTTGTATCGGGTAGGAAATTGCATTAACAGTGAGTGAGGAAAGAGAAGCCTTTCTGATATAACCTTAGTATAAGCAGGTTCAGTTTAGATTTCCTTTCACTTTTTCGTATGTGTCTTTGGTAAAACACAACTGTGCTGTCTGTTTTAAATAAGATGCTAATGCAAATGCTTGTTTGCATTTTGTTTATAGTGGCTTGAATTAAGTATTAATTAAAGTAACTAGTAAAAATGAGGCTTTTTTCACACAAGGCCTGTTGAGTTTACAGACTACAACCCTCAAAAGCCGTAAGGAATGTCCCATCTCTCCAACACTTTATCTGCCATACTCAGCATGACTTACGGAGAGTCTTGGCTGGAGTTGCACAGGGCAGATTTAGTACTGGTGCGACAGGGCTTAAGGGGCACAGAAGCGATTTCAGTGGTCCTTGCTGTTGTCAAAGAGTGTCTGGCTGGGATATGTGCTTGAACCATAAGGTCACTGAGCATTGCCACAGCATACTCCAATATTTTAACAGATAGGGACCTGAAATGCCAAGTTTTTCAAAGATCTTGCAGTTGTTAGTGGAACTATTGACAGTCCTGTGAGCACTGTAATTCAGTAGGTTGGGGAAACAATCGGTTCACTTCCTTTCCCCAGTTTAGTTTTGTGACATTTCATTTCATTGTTCAGTTCATAGCTGTTCATTTCACCGTTTCATTATTAATTGTTGCAGTTACCTTATTTCTCATGACATTGCTTTCTCGTGAGTTATTCTTTTGTATTCTTAGGATTTGCAAGGGAAAGTTTAACAGAATACAGTATCAAAGCTGCTGTTCCTTCTGAAACTGGGAGCAGGATGGTGACACCTAGTATTGCAAGAAAGATTAAGCTGAATCTTCTTAGGGCAGGATACAGGATGGACTTCTTATGATGTTCCTTGTGCTCATTTCAAGATACACGTGACCAACAGAGACCTGAGGACAGTTTCTGGCAATTTTTTTCCTTCACTCAGCATTGCATTAGGCCACTGTTAGTTAAGATGGAAGGGATTAGTGGATGTTTCATTCCTTAAATCCCTGCCCTAGGGTTGGTAAGAGGAGGGATTTTCACTTCCCATGACTCATGTATTGAGCCAAGGGAAGAATCTGGAAGTCAGTACATCCTAATTCTCATTTGGCAGCTGGTTTTAAAAAAAATAAAATTAAATCCCCAAATAAAAATCCCCAAATCCCAGGAATGAACTTGTCAAGATAGAGTGACTTCACATATACCAAATTGTTTGTACTTATGAGCATTGAAATATGAAAAGAGAATGGATTAATTTTATTAAATAATAATTAAAAAAAAAGACTTGGGGAATGTTGTATTAGGAAATGCTTTGTTAGGAATGCACATTGTTTGGAAGTAGTTAATGGAAAAAAATAATCATATTGGTGAGTAATCTGGCTTGAAGCCTCCTGGAGATGTTTGACAGCATACCTAAAAGAAGAGAACCTTGTTTGTTCAGAATGCACACAGACAATATTGAATTTTAATGATCAGAAAGTTCTTTCAAGATGTGGTTTGGTTTATTTCTGTCCTTTTAGGCAGATACATTTTTCCTCTTCAAATACTGTAACTGGCTTACTGCCTGGAAAATGGCTGAATAGGGACTGCTTGAGATCACTGAATGAAACACAAGGAACTTCTGCTGTCCACATTGTTTCACTCTGAACAGCCTCTTACTTGATCCAGTTGGCTCACTCAATTGTCAGTGTATTTCCACAGTGTTTGGAGATTAATTCTGGACTGCAAGTAGGTGAGGTCAAAAAGCTTCTGCTTGTCCTCTTCTGCTACCAGTCCTCTCCTCATCGGGCCAAACACCATTACAATGGCAGT
>JANHGB010048609.1:0-25704 GCA_026283785.1 Coracopsis vasa
AGTCCTTGGTCAGAGTAGACATTACTTAGCAACAACTGAAAACATCAGTGCTATGAACGTTGTTCCGAGGCTGAAAGTCAAAAACACAGCACTGTACCAGCTACTAAGAAGGAGAAAAATGACTGCTTCTGCTGAAGCCAAGACATATGGTATGGAATATCCCTTTAGCTGGTTTGGGTCAGGTGTCCTGTCTCTGCTCCTTCCATACTTCTTGTGCCCCTCCTCTGTGGGTGACGGGGCAGGAATAGTTAGTGAAATGGATCCAGGTGTTATGGCCCTGGTGGGCTTAAGCCTTGGGAACCATAAAGAGAACAATGAAGGGTAAAGATTGGTTAGCAAAACAAAAGAGGCGATTTGCAACGTAAAGCAGGATGTGCAATTCAAAGACAGACCAAACGATGTAAATATTTGTAACCCATAGTAGTTTGGCTGCATCGGGATGATAAGGCAGTAAGAGAGTGGAAAGTTACTGCTAAGCACTTAGTGGACTATAAAATGGATGCGAGATGCGCAATAAAGGTCTTTGGAACCTGCCCCTCCAGAGTCCGTGTCTTCAATCTTCACACTCTTCACTGGCAGAGCATGAGAGACTGAAAAATTCTTGATTGAGGTAAGAATTACTTAGCAACAACTAAAACATCGGTGTGTTATCAGCATTTATCTCATACTAAAGCCAAAACACAGCACTGCACCAGCTACTAGAAAGAAAATTAACTCTATCCCAGCCAATACAAGCACAATGTCCTGCACGAACAATGACACCCTTATATGTCATCACTTCTTAGAGTTCACACTAGTCCTGCAATCCATATAGAACTTTACATGACAGAATTTGATACCAGTCTTGAAAAGGGGAGTCTCAAATAAAGACACTACATACTAGAATAAAACTGCTGATGTCAGATCTCAGGGTTATGAAATCATTGAAAAGAGGAATTGTTTAAATTAGGATTGTACTTTTGCGGTACACTTTACGATAGAACTTTTAATTACATGCTCACACGATTATTTTTTTCCAACAAAATATGCTTGCATTATCGAATGAACAGCATCAGGACTTTTCTAACGATGAAACAGAGTAATATATTCAAGGCATGTGTTTCCTGCAGTTGCACAAAAAGTACCATAAGGTCATGCAATTAAAGACTATCATAAATCATTTGTTGAATAGGCAGCTTCAATTATGACATTTCCTGACTTTCTAGTATGAAGTTAAAAGTTCTTGATGTACTCATAAAGTAGCTTTTTCTGTGCATCTATTTCCTATGTTAGCTTTCTTTTTGTTTGGTTTACTTTATTATCTAGTCAAAATGAATTTAGTTTGCCTAATTAGAATATGTACAAGCCTGTATCATTTTTAGAAATGGAGAATTTCCAGTTTAAATGTGCAATAATTAACAGCAAATGGGACTGAGTACTTAAGATAGTGACAGCTTTGTATTTTAACAAGTTGAGATGCAGTTGTTTGGTTATAGAGAACAAGAAAGGAAAGCTGGAAAGATGCCAGTAAAAGCATACTTACTGAGAATTTTACTTTTATCTCAAAGATCAAAGGAACCCATGGTCTTCAGCAAAAAATCAGATTGAAAGTGATGAAATTATAATGTGCTTTGCAGATGATAAGCTAAATAATTGTTTAGCAATTTGTGGGAAGGTGGAGAGCTTTTATAAGAGAGCAAATGAAGACATAAAGTAGCCCAACCACATGTTTATAGTTTGTTAGAGGCTATGCTTTGAAAAGTGGAAGGGTAACAGCCACTAAATATATTTTTCAACTGAAACCATATTCATATCAAAAATCATGATGTACTCTTGCATAATTGGCACAACTGGGGACAGCTAATCTTACTAATGTCTCTGTAATTGGTACAGACTATAAAAACAAAGGAATAAAGAACACAATTAGTATAATGAGTTAGACTGTTCAACCCTGACTTTTGGCAAGCACTTACCTAAATATTTCCACTGTGTATTCTCTCAGAAATGGAGTAGAATGATATACCTTCTTTCTTAACAAAATAGCTTGACCATCTGTAATATTTATTATACAGGTTAGCCAAGAATGTCCACACATGAAAGAGAGGGTCACAAGTTTTGCATTTGCTCCCATTTTGTCCTGTGTAGAACTGGAATGAGAAAGTGTGGTACAGGGGCAAATATGCCACTTTCCCCCAGTATAATAGCATTGATGGACATTATAAAAAGACTTAAAACCATCCTAAAACATACAGGGATTAAGATAAGAAAGCTTCCAAAAAGCAAGCCTCCTGTGCCTGCTCTGAAAAAGAAAGTTTAAAGCAAATCCAGGGCTCTACATCAGCAAACGTGAATGGCGTATTTTTATTGACTCTGATGATTGTTCCTACTTGTTAAGTTAATTTGTCTTCAGAGCACCATTCAAATGCTTGATCTCCCACTGTTGCATGAAGAAATGGAGTTTAAGGATTAAATTTATTTTCCCTTTACATTGATTTGTGTGCAGTTCTGAAGGATCTGGGGTTTGCTTATAGCAGCATGGGCTTCTTTCCATTTCAGGATTTTAATATTATATCCCTAAAAGTTCAGAGATGAGCTGAATGACTGAATCTTAACAGTGGCTACTGTCCTCACAGTAAGAATACACATATTATTCATAAACTACTCTCACTAGATAGCAATTTTGTTTGTGGTTTGCTTTCAATGAGCTGTTTAAAATTCTATAATTAATTTAGTGTACATGGCAAAAATGACAGATGGTTATGATAAAGGAACTTAATGCCTTGTGGAAGAAAGTCAAACCATAGTCAGTAACAGATGTTTTCTGCAAAACCAGATTGTGTGTGTGTATATATACATACTACATATATATGTGTATAGTAGGAATATGTATTTATGTGTGTGTGTTTATGTGTATGTCTGTATCCATAAATGTTACTTGAACATTTCCCCCACACAGTGCAATATTTGAAATATTTCTTAGTGGGGTAATGACCCCATTTGTTCCTGTAGTCATACAAAAGAATTCTATCAAGAACAATTCCTTCAATATTCTTTAGATTTTAAGAAAACCTTTACACAGCTATCACTTTTGGTGACTGGTTTATAAGGCAGAAATAGATGGTTCTGGTTGTCAAGACAAAAAAATCAAAGCAATGGTTCCCAAAATTTTTAAAGTATAGTAGTACTATACAGAACTAATTGCACTGCTTTACTAGAGATTTCTGAAAGGCAGTTACTGAAGACACCAGTGAAACCCAGCTGGTATTTAACAGCAGTCAGAACAGCTGTTAGCATCTGACTGGACATAGAGGCAGTGAGGCTACAGTATCATGGTAAATCATTGGTTTTCAATATTATCAAACATTGATCAAAACAAATATTTTATAGCATGTGCAAATACACATTCATAAATCTAACCACCATAATCTCACAGGTCAAACTTGACAAGTAAAACAAGGTAAAGAGGGATTGGACATCTCATGACAATTCTTTCTACATCAGGCTGCAATCTCCAATATTAGCAATCTCTCATACAGTCTTCTATTCCGACCAACATCTTCCCTCGCAGGGGGATGACATGACTGAAGCAGGCCTTGGTATGTGCTTGGGACCATCAAAGTGAGTCATGAACAGGCAGCACAAGCAATTCAGGGACTGGTGATTTAGGCTCTAGACTTTGGCTCTGAAAGGCTGAGAACCTGAAATGGGTATACATTCCAGACAAGACAAAGCTTCATATTCATTTAATAGCTGCACACATGTCAGGTGTTCTGCTCTTACATGCCTTCTTTCTGCAGAAAAGAGTTGGGTACAAATCACGGTATGCTCTGAGAAGGTTCTCGGCTTGGATGATCAGAAGCTAGGACTCCAGAGGTGTATAGAGCTTAGCTGTACTTTGCAGACCCTAGGTGTTCTGAACTGATGTGATTTTCGCTGCGATTTCAGGCTCTTTCAGCTCAGCTGGTGCTCACTACTGCCTGTGAAGATTTTTTCATCCATATACATTGACACAGAATACCTATTTGTGCTGTTGAAGAGAAGAAAACAGGAATGAGTGACTTCTTGATTTAAATTCTGACACTTCTAAATCTGAAGAGCTCACTTGAGCTGCAGATAGAATGCAACCTGCTAGTTATAAGAAAAAAATAAAATCAGGTGGGAAGTATTTAATTAAAAATTCTTTTGAGAATCACAACACTCTATTTAAGGAAAGAATTCTTTAAAAGTAATTGTCAGATAACCAAGTTAAAATATTATGGGTCTGAATAAGGCTTTTCAGATATTTCAGATTATAGACATTTTATTTATTTATCACAGGAAAAATGCTCAGCTCTTACTTCAGAGAGTAAGAATTCTTTTTTAGTAACTTTATATTGTTACAGTGATGTCTTTGCATGGTCTCCCTGCTCTTAGATTTTTTTGTCTTGAACTTGATAATTCCTGTGATACATTGAGTAATCAAACCCTCAAGGAACTGAGGAGGGTTAAGTATCTTTCAGGTTATTTAGTACTCTAAGAAAAGAAGCCCACTTTTAGAGATATAGTGTATAAGAGAATAGTGTGTTTCTGAAGTCAATACTTTATTCATGATCTATGATACACAGAAGTAAGACTGCACATGCAATAACCCCATTTGCAGTAAACTAATAGGAATAGTTGCCCAACTTTAAAGATAAATTTAATGGAAATACTCAAAATCAAGGGATGCAAAATCAGAGAATTATTGCTATAAATCAGTGGAAGAAATGCGATGCTGAATAGTGAGAGCTCGTTGTCTCTGAGCTTGCATAACCAGCTCCTTCTGGCTCTTAGCCTAATCATTACACTAAATATTATGCTGTTTCATGATGTGGATTCTATCAGGATTTCTAGCTTAGTTTTTGTCATGCAAAAGATGTTGCAAGGCTTGAAGTAATCTCACTGAAATGAATAACTCATTTGAAAGTAAATGAAATAGAGACCTGTCTTGGAAATGTTTAAAGATTTCAGAAGGCTACACTAAAGTACCCATACAAAGGGTCCTCTCAATTATACTAGAGATTTCACAAGCATGTAGTCCCTCCAGATGGAATCTATTAGGGTCAAGGAGATTTGAATGAGAGATATAATCATTCTTCTAGAGAGCTTCTGTTGTAAACAGACAATACAGACAAAAGTACAGTAACCCAGATACATGAATACTCATGAATAAATCTCACAGACATTCAGTGATGAGAATGGCTTAGAACTCAAGTACTGCCTCCGAAAGTGTTTGTAAATGTCCAGATTTATATGTTGTGATCATTGTAAAAATACATGTTCTGATTCTGTAGTGTACTTTGTATAGGCTGACGCTCAGTGTAAAAAGCAAAACCAAACAAAATCACATTGTAACATTCTATAGGAAAAATTAGGACTAACACTGAAAAATAAAAAGCATCATCAATTTAAAAAATCATATTTGAAAGTGTTAAAGTGGTAATCTGCAAGTTGCTTTATGGAAATATTTAAACATGCTGTTTCTTAAGTTACAGGTGAATGTTGTCCTATCACTCACTTCAGTACTTCTCAGACATAAGAAGTACTTCAGCACACACTTTCAATAAATCCTAATTTCTCTTCTCTCAACATTTGAGACCCTGGCACCAAGCCATATGATGAGAGGTAAACCTTAGGGTAGGTTACCTGTTGGGTCCAGGATATTACTGCCTTGACCCTCTGCAAAGGATCTTTGGTCTGTACTCTCCTATTAGGTAGCAAACTCCTAGTTAAAATTCCACATCCCTCTTCCATTAAGCGACCTATGTGTCAGATGCACCTGGTCACAGGATACCTGGTGTAAAGAGTGACAGAGCAAGCAATGTCTTAGAGCAGCACAGCAAAGGAGAAAGGCAAGAGCCTGACAGATGAGGAATATGAGACAGAAGCTGGTGTGATGATACTCACATTTAGTGTTTAAGAGTTGACATTCAGCTTTTTGCCTGATGGTGTTCCCAAGTCTGCATCAGCTGAGTCACCTGTAAAAAGAGAACAGAAAAGCCCTTAGGGAACAGGTTCTGACACATTACTATCCCTAGCTTAGAAATCTTAAGACCAGCTCCATAAAGGAATCATCTAGTGCTTCACTTGCATAATCTAGTGCAAATCTACTCATTCCTTTGTCATGCTTTTGGTGTGCTTTATGTTGTTTGTTTGGGTTTTTTTTCTGTGGGAGTTTTAGGTGTAACTGTTGGCTAATCAAATTATAATTTAAAACTACTACTACTGTACCACTACTATTACTACTTCTTCTACTGATAATCTGCATTTTCTGATCACATTCTTTTATACATTATTTTTTGTTATTAGGAAAATTATCATGCTCTGAAATAGTATCCTTCATTGAGACAATGGATTTTTTAGTTTGGTTAATACGAGTTTCTCTTTGTTTAAAAATTTTGCAAATTATGTCTTGTATTAGCTAAAATTTTAATTTCAGATGGTGCTAATCTTCTACCATAAATGTGACATTCTGATATGATATTAGAATATAGTGAATGAAATTTGATGTAAAAAATATTCTTGGAAATATTTATGCCTCTATCTGTGTGTTTTGTAGTTTGTCCATCTTTTTGTGGTTTGTCCATCTTTTCATTCTTCATAGACATTAAGTTGGGGATTCCAGTAAAGTTTAAAAAAATAGTAATCTGAGTATACAAAATAAAAAATATAATAAATTAGAAATCAGGAAAAATTTTCTTTGGAGAATCTGAAACCCCTTATCAAGATCTTCTTCCTTTCTTGTTATAGGCAGTTTCTAAACATGCTACAAGAAGTAGGAAATGCATCAGTACCACAACGCTTCTTTTTTTTTACAGGTTTTTGAAATACCCTCTAGAATTTACCCTTGAGGACAGAAATTCCTCTCTTGAATAAAAAAGAATTTTAGAACTCCCAGATGGCCGTTTCTCTTTTCCTTTGAATTGTTATTATCTAGATTTTAAATAAGTCTCTAAATGATAAAGCTCACATTCTGAGTTTTTACTGAAATGACTTATAATAAAATTGCTTCAGCTAAGGCACAATCATTTAAGAAGTCTGAAAATACCTTCTCTCCTGATGCATTTGATGTCAAAATGGAATAATTATCTATACAACCCAGAAGGCTCATATTCGTTTTGCCTTATCAATGATATAGTTGAGCAAACAGATAAGAGTTCATATTAAGAAATCCTCATATTAAACCAATATATACGTATCCTCATATATACATGTGTATACATAAAGTATGGATGTATATTTATGTGTGTCTGCATATATATATTTTTATATATATAAATGTATATATATTTTTATATATATATTTATTTATATATATAAAACTGAGGTTTCTTCATATTTTTCTGTTCTTTAAAGTGTAATGACCAGACAGGTGGGATATCTTTGATAACAAGTTACTCAGAAGAAGACTTCCATGAAAAGAAACTGTAAGCTTGGACACTGGCAGCAGCATACTAGAGATTAATTAGAATTTTAAATTTTAAATCTGAATGAAGTGGGTCTTTACTTGGCAAATTATTCCAGTTCTAGTGAAAGCTCTTTAGCTTGGGCAGAAAGATGAGAAGGACATCATATACTTGCATGCAGTGACTGTAGATATTTTATAAGCCAGAGGAAAAAGGAGGTTTCATTACATTTATGGTTTCTACTTCAGTGGCCCTGAATTCCCATCAGTGCTAAAAAGCAACAGCACATCACAGTGGCATAGGCTGATCAAAGTTAGAAATCCTTGAAACAACCATAACACACACAAAATGCTGTCACAAAGACTCTAGGAGAGACCAGGAGCACACACACAAAAAGAGCCTATGAAATGCAAAAACAGTATCACCAGCCTGGAAAATAGAGACAGCGTTATTCTCACTATTGGAATGTATTTTCTCATTTGGTTCCTGGGCTTTTTCACAGTTAGACATTTCTTACAGTACATAATCCTTGCAACAAGATTGAGTGCTTACAGTATAATAACAAGCAGTAGCAAGGCTTTTCTACATATTCCTCCAAGTTATTTTCCTTAGCATGTGATCAGACTGAAAAATATGTTGTTTTGTAGCTGATTTTGTCATGTAAGCTTCTGCATTTAGAAATAGCTGTGTGAGCAGCAGGAGAATTTGTTCTCTGGCTTGGTCTCTGATTAGATTCAACTCTTGAGGCAAAGTTTCTCTCTGAATGTTACTGCGTGGGCTGGAATTTCTGAAAGAAGAGATAACCAGTTGTGACGATCTGTTCCAGAACTGGTACACGTGTTGACAGAACAAATGACACAGAGTGTTTATTTGAGCTTCCTGCCACTGAAACCACTATAGCCACAAACTGGAGCCACAATGCAATAGAGGTATGAGAAAAAGGAAGCAGTAATTTAATTTCTCTAGAAATGCTTTTCTGCTCTTATCAGAAGTTACTATTCAACATCAAGCAAACAGATACATAAGGTTATATATAAATACATATATATATATATATATATAACACTACATAACTAAATGTCTTTGACTTTTCCATCAGTGGTACTTCAGGAATTCACAATATCAAGCAATAAGCTCTAATTTAAAAACACACACACACAACCCAAAAAAACTTCAAAACCCAAACACAACAAACAAAACCACCAAACAAAAACAACAAAAAAAAACCAAAACAGAAACAAAAACACCTCCCAGCCTCCAAACTCCAAAACCGAACAGACAAAAAAACCCACTGAACTGATTCCTGCTTAATTCTGGAAGCCTCTTTCTAACAAACAAACACTTCTATACGATTAGAAACACTATCTATATTCATGACTAACATGACAGCAGTGTAAGTTGCTTCTGCTTGGTGTTGAAATCCCCTACTCCCAAATCCAAACTCTTAATCTCAAGTAGCCGGAAGAAAATTTCAGTCTAAGTAATAAATGTTTTGAAACATTAAGGGATGCAAGTCAACAACATGCCGGACAAAGCCCAAAGTTTTGCAATGAAGGTCTTTATTTTGAGAAATTTAAAGTGTACATCTGATGCAAAATAAAGCATGTCTCTTTTAGCAGCATGTACACGTGATGGTGTATTTAATTGTGTGAAGGATTTTATCTTAAATTCTATTACACTCCAACTGTCTTGCAAAAGAACAATATTTCAAGAAGTCCCACTCCCTGCTGGTTTTATTGCTATGTGTCTATGAGAAGCACAGTGTGCGTACTATTAGTAGTTTCTCTTAACAACATTAAATTAAAATCTTATGCCGAGTATGAGGGAAAACTGTGATATTCTTTGTCCTTCTTAACAAAATTCAGGGTAAATCTCTTACCATCTTATCCTCTCTCCACAGCTTCTGATTAGAAACAAACACTTTTCTCAAGTTTGAAAAGCATTACTTAGAAAAAAAGTAAATTATTACTCTTATCCCAAGCCCCTATAAATCTGTAAATCCCACTTCATTAATCTCTAATATTTTGTATTCAAGGTGTGATTTATGTAAAATTTCAACTATCTGCCTTGTGTTTTTTTGGAGCGGAAGTGAAATCTGAAAAGCACAACAATTGCTACGGGTGTAATTTCAGCCTGACATCCTACCTGGCTAACCACTGGTCCCAGCAGCACTAAGCTGTGTGCTCCTTGGCCATGCTGAGTGACTGTATCTTACATTTACTTTAGTTATATTGCTTAAATTCAAGCCATTCAAGAATCAAAAAATATGAGACTGAGCACTACAAAAAGTCAAGGGAGACAGGTAGCTGCTGCCTGAGGATGAATCAAAGTTGCCTGAAGTGAAATGGCATCCACAATAAAAGGAAGATTAAAAAAGAAACTGTGCAAAATAAGCTCTACTTCTGAGTTAGAGATAGATGTTTCACTCTCTTCCTGTTTCAGCGGTTAAATCTCTATCCTACATTAAAGAACTTCTATACAACCAGTTCAGGTTCTCAGGGCAACAAGGCTCACCTTCAGTAACAGGAAAACATGATGACCATAGCAGGCACTCTGAAACCTTTAAAACAGGGAAAAATTCACAGCTGAAAGGTAGCTCAAGAATCTGATCTTAACCACCCTTCCAGTATTCATTGTGGAAGAGAATAAGAGGCAGTCTTAATGGTGACCTTTGGACCCAGCTAGAAAGTAGCTGCCAAAAAGTCTCAGGCTGTTGCTTTACTCTTTTCTCCCATTTCTGAGAAGCCAATTACTGCTGAGCAGTCATACTGGCTTGGTTCCACCTGCTTGCTGATTAAGACTTCCTAAATGCATCAGTAGTAGTCATCTGAAGAAAATCTATCTCCAATATGAAACATAAAGTGTACATACATAAATGCTTTAGAATGCATAAAAATATGAAGCACAGGTTTTCTGCCCCAAACTTAAATAAGGCGTCTTTGCACCAATCTGCAAAAAAGAGCTTCACATTAAAAGTAGATCTTGCACTTTGCATCTGCTCTAGTTAGAAGACATATGATGCTGCAAGCTCAAAGCCTGTATGTCCTTACAGGGTAATAAAAATTTAGACTTTAAACAATGAAGAATGAATCTTGTTAATGTAGTCCCTTGACAGGTATTTCTGTAATATTGTTTTTTGGTTTTTTGTTTGTTTGTTTGTTTGTTTTCCCTAAATAGGATTGAACACTAGTAAAATGCTAGTCAACTAATTGAACACCGGATGAGTTCTTCCCTTTGTGAAGCAATTCTTTTATTACCATCATTCTAGTAATTCAGCAGTATGGTCATTTCTACTGTTGTATTTTGGGAGACGTTGGACGTAATGGAATTATTCTAGCATAGAACAGAAGTTCAGAATGAGACTTCTCTAGCTACAGCTATATCCCAGGACTGAAAAGCAGTTACCAGAATGCAGATTATTTTTTTTTACCGAAAAAGCTAGTTTAATGGAAAACTATTATTTCACTACTTGCTTACACAACCTCTATTCCACATTCAGTGATAGAATAATAATTCTTTATCAGTTCCTGACTTCTGGTTGAGACTATCCAGCTGCTGAAAAAGAATGCAAGAGCATGTTAGCAAGTTGTTCAAATTGTTTATTTTAAAATGTTAATTTTATTTCTAGATCAACCTCCCTAGCTGTGCTATATTCTTGGATTTGAAAGCATGCAAGCTTTTTTGGAAATCATTCTTGAACTGCTTCATTTGATATGCTCTTTTGACCAGACACATGTTTTTATCTGGTGATATACTTGCTTTCAACAAAACTCTCCTCCAGTTTTGGTGACTGGTAGCTCAACATAGATGTACAAAAATGTTAAATGCAACACAATTTTTCATACATATGAAAAATTCTGCTAGATAAACTGGGGAATGGTGCACAAGAAGCTGCGCCAACAGACCTGAGGAAGAGCACGAACATCCTGATCCTCATCAGCTGCAAACCATGGGAGTCAAAAGGAATCAAAAGTTAAAACACCGAGATAATCTCCAAGAACTATAGGTATTGAAACAAAGAAGTTACTAAAGACAAAGATGTAATGTTGTACCCGGGGCTTTCCCAGGAGGTGATGAAAGTCTCCAATGTGGACTGAGGGGACAAAAGAATGTGTGTTTAAGGAAAATGGAAAGCAATAATGTAGCAGAAAGTGGTAACAGAAAAATGTGCTTATACATCTGGGTACAAATAAGTTGTTCAAGCAAAGACACATGGACAATAATGTGATTGGTTGAAAAGGCACGTGATCAGTAATGTCATTGGCTGGGAAAAGCGTATGATGTTGTGAAAAGTACCGAAAAGAAACTAACTAATATTAAAAATTACTAAACGCTAGGCAGGGGTCTATAAAAACCTGTAAGCTTGCTCAATAAATGATTTCGGTTGCACCACAACTGGAGTCCTTGCCTCAGTTGCCACAATAAACTAAGTGGCTTGCCTGACTCTGTACCAAAAATAAATGGAGTGCTGCAGAGTGCATGGTTCTTGCCTCCATGGATCAGGCATACCACAAAAGTCATGACATACCAAAGCCTTCCAAATGCAATTTACTATGAGTCACTATTAGCAGTTGTCTTGGGCAAAATGGCACTGAATTGTGTTATCAAAAATGTATCGTGGTGTATTATGTACTTATTCAGATGCAATTATCAACTCACATTAATGTAGTGTGCATTTTGGATTTTGTAGCAAAGGTTATTCAAGACAGCAAATTTGAAAGAGATGTCTCTTTTTATTAGCATTTCTGGCATGTTGCATTTTATGTAATTAGCTCAATAAAACTAATACTATAACTCTTGCATACTGTATCATGTGACTGGGATTTAAAGGACCAGTGGCAGATGCAAGGTTTTACAAGGAGTCCTGTGGCATAACCTCTCGAGAATTATGGTCAGATACCAACGATAGATCAATAACTATTACTTTCACATGAAAGAGCTTTGATAATTTCCCTAGATGCTGTTTACAGTATGTAAAGGTGCCATGCTTCTGCCAGGAAACCTACTCTCTGCTACCGCAAATTTCCCTGCCAATAAGAATGGGAATAGTTTGACCATCAGCGCTTAAGGGGACAGACTACATTCAATATCCATTGGAGACAATATGTCAGACCTCTAGAGCCATTAGGATTTATCCTAATGGATAAACCCTAGGATTTATCTTTTGAGAATACTTATACTCTCTGAATATTTTCCATTTCAGCACCTATTTTTACACATTGTGAATAATTGTATATCACTTCTGTGCCATGAAGTAGTCCTAGAACTGCAGCCATCCAATGTTCTTTTCCTTCCATTGCCATTCAGTTACTGAGTAAATTACATTGCAGTGTGATTTTTTCTTCTTATACCTTCGTTTGATATGTCTTGGTGCAACAGTAATCTTCAAAATCAAAACCAAGGAATATGCTATTGCATGATTCACTGAGTAACAGATGCACTTTCAATGGCTACATAATACAAGATACTTCTCCAAATATGCCAAATAATACTAGATTTCCAGACTTTCTTCCTATTTCAAAGGCAAGACATAGTTGAGACTCTTAATTCTTGTTAAAAAATAAAACTTGGAGTTCTTAAGAAGCAAATTATAGGCTTTTGTAGTGAGCATTAGCAGTAGTATTGAGTCACCATTTATATGAGAAATAGAAATTCACAGCAAAGAAGCTGATGGAACAAAACATGACATTTTAATTTTCTTCCTGAGGTTCAGTACTTGATTTTATTAGATTCATTTTCTTAATAGAAGCACAAAAGTTTAACTTCAGAAGCATTTTTTTTAATAATATATTTTTACATTCTGCTACTTAAAAATGCACAAATTTTTTTTCAGTCATTTTTAGAGGTTTGGAATTCTACTTGCTACAAAACACTCTGAAATATATAGAAAATTGTATTGGTACACACAACTATTGTGCTTTAGCGCCACCCTGACCTTGTCTGAGCAGCTGGAAACATAAGATTTCCCTGAAAAGACATTGTTTACATGATTATTCTTTTCTTATGTACAGACCTTACAGTGTCTGCTTTAATATCTAGTCAAATCTGAAGATTCAGCTAAAGTAATCAGGTAGCTGTTTTCTGCTGGTCCAGCAGAGGGAGGTTTGAATTTCTTCCTTTTATTCTTCAAAGAGCTAGTGAAACTGCCAAAGCCATAATGTGTATAGTCTGACATTAAAATGTCAGTACATATCCAGGTTGTTGTTATAAATGTGAGAAAATCAGATTTTTTAACATCAGATTAAAAAAAAAATAAAATCTGTAGAACTTAGTGATGTGACACTCTTACATTCTATATGCATTGAGAAAAAACACAATAGCTTTTTGTCTTGTTTTTGGTTTGTTGTTGGTTGTTTTGGTGGGGTTTTTTAATACAATAGTTTTGCTGTACGAGAAAATGCAACCTGTATACCTGGCAGGCAGAACTTGAGTTGCTCTTTGACAGAGGAAATAATTTTTTTAACATATTTGAGACTTAACATCTTAGGGGTATATTTCAAGAATTCTTTTCACATATTTCAGTATTTTGTTTGAATTCACTGTAGAGTGGCACTGCTTGTTTTATCTTCTATTCAAACCACCATCTGATTTCTGGCAGATTCAGGAATGTGCACAGGCAGAGAACATTATTCCACGGAATGGCAATGCAGACACCACAAATTGTCTTCTTGTTCTAAGTATGAGACAACATAAAAAAAAAAAAAAGAGTTTTCTTTCACATGAAAAATACTATTACATTCCATATTTGAATATTGGTTTACTGCTGACATTTGTA
The DNA here is from genome assembly GCA_026283785.1 of Coracopsis vasa. Taxonomy (NCBI): domain Eukaryota; kingdom Metazoa; phylum Chordata; class Aves; order Psittaciformes; family Psittacidae; genus Coracopsis; species Coracopsis vasa. The sequence continues at coordinate 14,179 of JANHGB010048609.1, forward strand.
ATAATAAGCAATCAGCAGCACAATAGAAAAAATGCAAGCCCGGATTTTCTAAACCAAATACACTCAATCTGCATTTTCTAGGTTGCTTTAATGAACATAAATATATGCTTGTATGTCTATATTGGATAGTTTCAGGGCTTGATCAGACGCTAGAGTGCACATGAAGAGTTTTAGCAAGTGGAGAATTAGGTAGCAAAAGTACAATTTCTTCACAGGCCACAAAAAAGCTTCCTGTAATTTTGCAAGCATGTCAATAGCCCTTCTGAAAGCACACATGAGACTACTCGCACATATAAAACTATTTGAAAATGTAAATATACATTCAAAGAGACAGGGAAAAGCTCTAGATAAGTATTCTTCATGTAAACAAGCATGAAAAGAATTGCTTGTGTTAGGAATCTTCTGTAAATAGCTAAGTAACCTAGGATGCTTTCATTTCTAATATCAGTAAACTTCCCTTAACCTTTTCAGTGCTAAAGGATACACATTAAGACAATATTGTGATTGCTTTTTTAACACGATAGAGACCATTGCTCATTTCATCAAATCAAAAATTTGATGCTACTTTTTTTTTTCTTCTTAATTTCTTTTTAGTCCAGACAAGCTCAACACTGAAACACAGCAAAGTGGAAAGAAAGTGATTTAGACTTTGCTGATTTGGACTTTGCCTTTAGTAATCTAATCAAGATAAAATTCCAGTTGACGGTAAAATGTTGATGATTCAAAAAACCACATTTTCCTTGCCAAAATATATTGCAGTGCAGTGGTAGTCTAACGCTGCCCCTTAGCTTTTTCTTGTGGGTTTTTTGTTTGTTTGTTTGTTTGTTTGTTTTAAGCTTTCTGACACATGTAACAACATGCTTGAGTTCATGAACAATGATGTTCCCTATCGCATCCTTTCCCATTCTTTCACTTTGCAGTTTCAGTCAAGAGTCACATGGTAGAGTAAAATATTTTGTTGTGTCATAAAACTGTTTTCCTCGTCACTGAGAAAGAAGGAATATGCGTCTATCTAGGTGATTCTGCATTATTTTTATCAGCACATATCAAAGGGCTTTATCAAACCTGAATATATTTCCTTCACCATCATTCATATCAATGAGGACAAAAACATATGGGTTTTGAAACTGTCAGATCTCATAAACTAGTTTTCTCTCTGGAGAGCCACATGGAGCAATTCCAATACCAAATATGCCTCTTTTTAATTAGGTTAGGCTCCAGATATCATATTTCTATCATATTCTGTCAGAATGCTGGCTTCTGTGCCTGAATTTCTTTGTTACAAAAAAAATATGCGTTTGTGTAGCCAGAATTGTCAGTGGGGACTGCTTTATCTGCAAGATGAGAGATTGCCTTACCTAGTCCCCTGGAGAATGAATAGTGCACTCTCCAAGAGGCCATTTGCTCTTCCAAGAAGGCTCCCTAATTTGAATGAGATACTGTTGTCTCTTAGAATTTCTATGTATAGAGAATCTGAAAGAAAAATAAAAAAAAGTGATAATGATTCTGGGAAGAGTGTGATGTGCCTTTCTTTTGTATACCTAAGGCAAGAAGAATTCTAAGAAAATATTGCAACAGAATACTTTGTTCTTACTTACTGTAACTATATACCTCTTCAACAGAACTAGGGATAGTTATGAAAGAAACAGGCTTTAATAATCTTTCAGAGTCTGGCTAAGTATTTTTGAAAGCTGACAATGCTACTGTATACAAGAACATAAGGTCCAGCTGGGTTCTGTCACTCTGGACTATGATCCTGTTCCTGAGAGGGGGCCTATAAGAAATGTGGAGAGGGAATTTTACAAGAACATACAGTGAAAGGACAAGGGAGAATTGCTTTAAACTGGCACAGTATAGGTTTAAATTAGTTGCAAGGAAGAAATTATTTACTGTGAGGGTGGTGAGACACTGGAACAGGTTACCTAAAAAAGTTGTGGCTGCCCCATCCTTGGCAGTGTTCAAGGCCAGGTTGAATGGGGTTTGAAGAAACCTGCTCCAGTGGAAGGTGTCCCTGCCTGTGGCAAAGGGGTTGAAATTAGATATTTTTTGAGGTCCCTTCCAACCCAAACCATTCTATGATTCTATCAAATACCTAAGGCAGAGAAAGGGCAGGCTAAGCCTACATGATGCTTTCCCCTCATGCTCTCCCAGTCTCCAAAAATTTCAACTTCCTTTCTCAGGTATGGTAGCAATTGGTAAATGTCAATGCATTCTCTGGCATGCATATGTTCGGTTTCCTTTTGAAGCCACACAAATTTTTAGCATCTATAGCATCCTTTGGAATAGAGTTCCACAGACCTGCTCTCTGTTCAGTGCATATTTTAGTGTTCATATTGGAATATACAGATGGAGTATTAACTGCATCTCATAAAGTCTAAACTAAGAAAGGGAAATAAAAAAGGTTTTCTAACATCTTTACAAACCTCTAAACTAGCAACAGATGCATAGCGGATGTAGCATCCTGTTTAAGGAATTTTATTTTGCCTGTCTTGCAATCAAGAATGTTGGTAAATACTCTACCTTCAGAGCTGAATTTATCATCTTGAACAAAAAAGTAGTACCTACTTCACTGGTACCAAACTACTCTTTTGGAAAGCCTTAAAGCATCTAGATTAAGCAGCATGTATGGAAAGCTTTACTTGAATCAAATCCCTTACTTTATATTGCTTGTTTATATAAGAAAGTACAGTCATTGCAGAAACTTCTCTGTTGTTAAAAGCAATCCGTTGAGCACAGAGAAACTGATTAAGACTCAAACTTCACAGCAAAACTGGACAAAGTATACGAAGTTAAAAAGTAAGAAAAGATTTGCAGTCACCCTGAATATAACGATAAACTCCATTTAGCATCATATGTAAAGCTGTTACTGAAGGAACCTCATAAATTCATGCTGTAGAGTCTGTGGCATATCAACATGCTATGTAGTTTTTTTTTATGTGTGTGCGTATGTCTTTGTGTGTGATTAAGTAATAGCTGGCAGCAGGAGTTTGGCAGGAACAGGCAAGTTAGTTGTTGAGTAATGACTCACAGATAACTAGGTACTTGGAGGCTTTCTGGTGGTATTTATGTGTTTTTTAAGATTTTTGGCCCAAAGACACCATTAGAGCCTCTTGAGCAATGGAGGCCATAGAATTGCTCCAAGTAATTCTCACAGAAAAGAAAATAAATAACATCTCAAAGGAAACACTGCTTTTCAGAAAATGTTCTGTCTTCTGTTTAAAAGCTCACATTACAGAGAATCCACAAAGATCTTTGTAAAATATTTCAAGCATTACCAAGCTCCCAAAGAAACCAACAGTTTTTCCCAAACCTGAATTAGTTTAGCATTTACTTCTAATTTTTGTTCTGTTATTTCTTTGCCCGTTAAATGACAGAAACTTTCACACTTAAATATTGTATTGACTTAGGACTGGGAGTGAAGGAAAATAAATCCTCCTTTGATTTAAAAGACAAGGTATTTTTCTAAACAAACATCCACCATTAAGTATTGTGTAGAATTGCATTAGAAAGTGTAAACATGACATGTTTATGATTGCGATTATAATGTGTAGAAGTGAAAAGGAGAAATGTTCATTTATCCACTTCCTAAGTACTTGGTTTATGTACTTATGGTAAAACACAATGCAGCCTACTTCATCATGGTACACTGCCTGGCAGTCATTCTACACCTACGTGGAGGAAGATCCTCTGGGAAGAGGAACCTCCTCCCCTAACTACAGGGTGATGAGTTCTGAAGTACATAGAAGTAGGACTTGTTCATCTGCGTTATCTCTGCATTGAAGATTTCAGACAAGAGCATGAAATGTAAATGTAAAAAAAACCTGATCACTCTTGGAGAAAGGTTGAGGTATAAAACTTTCATTAAGATTGATTTTGAACTTTGCTGCTCTTTGAGTTAATTAATTAAAAGCAGAAACAGCTGAAAGATACATATTAATATTAATACTCTATCAGAAAGAACTTCCTTCAGTCAACAGAAGAGCATGAACCAGGGAGACCTTTCCTAAAATATATGACTTGGCCTTCAGGCCTTTTCACAGCACTTCTTTTAACACTGCTAGCTGGGAAAAGGAGTGCCTTTCAGGCTCTCCTTTAGAGGATCAGTAGCCTTCACACACTGTTACTTCACGCTCTGTTTTTGCAATGATCCTCTTGCTCATTAGGAATGCTCTGCAGTATTGAGCCTAGACCAGCTACACAGTGATAATAGCCCCAACTTTGAGTGGCATGAAAATAGATGACCTCTAGTATCAGTGAATCATAATGAATACAAGTGTGCTCTGAAATTACTCCCATCATATTCTCATCTGATTATATACATTGAAATTGGAACAGGCTCAGGACAGCAATGTTTATGTAATCAAACTCAGTGAATAGGGATATAATACAGAATTAAATGCAGGCAATGTTGGCAGGCATCCTCGAGCCTCACCTATCTTTCTCTGCTCTTTGTCTTCTGGGAAATAGGAGATTGGATGCCTTTCATTAATTGTTGAGAGTATTTCCACAGCTGATAAAAAACTGATTTTCGTGGCTAGGAAAATTTGGATCACAACATTCTTTGCATATCAACAACAAAAACTACATAATATATTTTCTTTTAAGAATTTTCCTTGTTTCAGTAGTGCTAAGGTCTGTTAATATATCTGGACAGGAAATAAAGGGAAATTCAATCCTTTTTTTTCCAGTAAATTATTTAATTCTAAATTTAGGATAAATTAAATTTGATTTGACTGTAACTGCAATTTCAAATCTACTCATATTTATGCCACAGTTGTAGGTTTTCAGGTTCACAGTAGTAGTCTCTATAGATAGAGACTATCTGGCTATAGATTCTCAGTAAATCAGAGAAAAAGAAACACAGTTGTTTTGTGGTTTTCTATTGCTTTGCTTATGCTAACATTACATTTTGTTTTTTAGCAATAAACGTTATATACTTTCAGACAAGGATAGTGTATCTAAGCAAGACTGAGAGGTTCAGCTTGAGGCTTTTTCAAAGTATACTTCCCACGTGAGAGATTTGAGAGAACAAGAGGGAAATAAACTAAACATCATGAGGATCTGCAAAACACACAGATATGCAGGAAAAGGAGCTTAAGCTACAGCACACTGTTTCAAAGTCTTCTGTGTGGTAGCTCTTCTAATATCACAGCACTCTGCCCAAAGGAGTGCAGGGGTGGCCACATGTCCTAATGCTGCTCCTTAGAATCACAGAATCATAGAATAGTAAGGGTTGGAAAGGACCTTAAGATCATTTTGTTCCAACCCCCCTGCCATGGGCAGGGACACCTCACACTAAACCATGTCATCCAAGGCTCTTTCCAGCCTGGCCTGGAACACCGTCAGGGATGGAGCATTCACAACGTTCCTGGGCAAACCATTCCAGTGCCTCACCACCCTTACAGTAAAGAATTTCTTCCTTATATCCAATCTAAACTTCCCCTATTTGTTTGAACCCGTTACCCCTTGTCTTATCACTACAGTCACAAGTGAAGAGTTCCTTCCCAGCATCCTTATAGGCCCCCCTTCAGGTACTGGAAGGCTGCTATGAGGTCTCCAAGCAGCCTTCTCTTCTCCAGGTTGAACAACCCCAACTTTCTCAGCCTGTCTTCATACGGGAGGTGCTCCAGTCCGCTGATCATCCTCGTGGCCCTCCTCTGGACTTGTTCCAACAGTTCAGTGTCCTTTCTATGTTGAGGGTACCAGAACTGCACACAATACTCCAAGTGAGGTCTCACAAAAGCAGAGTAGAGGGGCAGGATCACCTCCTTGGACCTGCTGGTCACACTCCTTTTGATGCAGCCCAGGATACGGTTGGCTTTCTGGGCTGCGAGCACACACTGTTGGCTCATGTCAAGTTTCTTATGGACCAACGCCCCCAAGTCCTTCTCCGCAGGGCTGCTCTGAATACTACTAAATGACATTGCAAAAATGTTCTGATGTTCAACAAAATCAGGGTCCAGATGTTTAGGCCAAGATTAAAAATGTGATGAAAACAATTCAGAGACCATTGTCAAAAGAATCACTTCACCTCATTAAGAATACAAAACCACAATACTATAAGACCTTGTGAGACAGTCATTTATAATCAGTAATAAATTCAGAACTAATAAAGCACAGCATAAATGGTAAACAACACAGTTGCTACAAATTTTACTAGCTTTCTTCTACTCCAGCTTTGTATTGTTTCATTGTTCCAAGTCTACTTCCAATGTCATCTCATCTACTTTTAATAAGACTGGCTAAGCCTTGTGTTAAAGACTTTTTCCTGAAGACAAGATAAATCAACCATTTGCAAAGTTATGAGCAGTTTCTTTGATTTACCTCAGGGGCCACAAGCAACTATGATTTAAAGAAGAGATGGTCAAAATGTTAAAAATGTATTTACTGATATTACCTATAAGAACTACAGTAAAATTGTAATGCTAGAAATAGCATTTAAGTCAAAATAATATTCATTACCCCTTTTACATACGCAAGCCAAATATTTTCATCTCTTTGTTTAAGCACAATATAATGTAGTTGATGTATGTTTCATCACATTAAAGGAGATTAAATGAAGTCAAATATTAATTAAAACCACAGAAACTCTGGCACTGGTATATAAAAAGGAATATGGTCTGCATAACACATACAGCAGTGCTTTATTCTACTCAGCATTTGTTGTCCACTGCTTCAACAGGAGAACAACAAGGATGATTACAGAGATAGAAAAAACATCCTGTAAGTAGTACTACAGCTGCCTGACTAACGAAACGGAAGCAAGACTGACACGAAAATATATTCTTCAGTATACGAAACGCTACTGTAAAAACTTTAGGTAAATCATGTGCTCTTCATGTCACCGTTAGCCAGGGCAAGAAGTTAATTGCAAAAAAAAACCCAAGCAGATCATCATGATTTCTTTTTTCTTTTCTTTTCTTTTCTTTTCTTTTCTTTTCTTTTCTTTTCTTTTCTTTTCTTTTCTTTTCTTTTCTTTTCTTTCCTTTCCTTTTTCTTTTCTTTTTTCTTTTCTTTTCTCTCCTTTCCTTTCCTTTTCTCTTTTCTTTTCCTTTCTTTTCTTGCTTTTTTTTTTTTTTCTTTAAAGAACAAACACAGCTTTCTAAATGTGAAAATAATTAAACAATGAAATAGATTGCACAGGGAAGCTGGGAAATCTCAAACTCCAGAGATGTTACATAATCATTTAGGCAGGTCAAAAATTACACGAGCAGATACTTAATCCTTCCATCTTGCTTTTTTAATTATTATCTTATAAGCATGACTTTTAAAATGGCACAGTTTCTTAATAAATATGGTGCACCAATTAACATGTCTCAGAATTGTACATTTCAGCTGGCTTATGCTGGGAGAAAGAAACATACGGAATAAATGCCCAATTTATTTATTAGAAACACTTATTTCCTAATTAAGAGGAAAACGCACTCTTGCTTGCATAACTACAGGATTCAGCAGTGTTCCAAAAGAGGCCAAAACTCTCACCAATTTCAATGAGATAGCAGTAATTACAAACATCACCATCTCTATAAGGCTTTTTAAAACAAAATCAAAAGAAAAACCAAGCAGAACAATCTCTTGCTTAGGAAGAGAAAAAGCACCCTCATGCTTTGCCAGCAGAGGCTGGCATAGATGATGAGTTCCTGCTCTGAGAGAGAGCAATATTCTAGCTCCTTCCTACAATGTGCTTATTTTCTTATTACATTATTCAAAAGGAGTTTCATTCCATCTGCTTTATTGGTGACAATTTGCTTGTATTATGGAGTCACTACAAAAGTCAATTACACACACATAACGGATGTGAAACAGTAAGACATACATGCAAAGAAGCACTCAGGCTGTTTTTCATGTGCTAGTTTCACATTATAGTGAAAAACATGCTCATCTTCCTAACCACATCATTTATAACACTGGCTTTGTTCACTGCTAAAATGTAATCTCTTCAGACACCAAAGCCTTGATAGGTCAGAAGTCATTTATCTGCTTAAAGCAATCTCAGTTCTGCCATTTGGGTTCTGACCAGACTCTGCTTTACTGAGATCTTTGTATTTAATCAAAAACATCTAAAATGAGAATTTTATAGCAGCAGGGTTTAAGGGCTGCTACAGGGATAGGGATAGGGAATGGATATCCCTATATGGAGAGGGAAACCCATTTACCTTCCAATTGATAAATACTCCTTTTCCATAAAGTTATAGCAAAGACTTCTATAAATCTGTGTCTCGCTCTCATCAAGAAGACTGCATGCCAAAGTATTCCCTCCATTAAAAGACACAGAGGAACTGGAAAGGATTCAGAAACAGATAACAAGTTATCAAGGGCATGGAAGAAGGGTTTCTCACACAATGACATGGAAAGTCTGGAACTGCTTACCTGAAGTAAAAAAGCTACTGTAGTTATAGTACTGTCACAAATAACCAGCCTACTGGATATTAGAATCCTCTATTCTCCCTCATAAACCAAATTCAATGGGTTATTCAAAAGTTAACCAAGTCCTTGGTAAAGCTTAAATAATTGTAAAATTTTAATGATGCTACTTAAACCAAAGGCTGATCAAGGTTCAAGGAAAAATTGGACCAATCTCTGGACATTAGTCCAGAGAGGTGTCTAGAAACAGAGCTCAGTAGGGGTGAGTGGTGGAGGATTTACACATTTAACACTTCAGACTTTATGTTAACCTTCAAGATATTGGCTTTAAGAGAAGCAATTTCCTTGGGCAGATTAACGGCTTTCTTCTGGGTTCTGTAAATTGACCTCAGAAGTACCTGGGACTGGTTACTGTCAAACCATCTGCAGATGTAATAACATATGCTTCTTCCTACACATTGTTTCCACAAACAGTGCCTTGGAGATGCCCTGAAAATGCCCACTTACTTGTATTTTTCCTCAAAGAAGAAAGTCTTTATGCTAAGTTTCCTCAAAAAGAAAGCTGAATCATTACCATTTGAGTAAGCCTGTGGTTAAAAATCAATGCAACACTGCAATAATCAAATGTTACTCATATTATTGAACCATTAAACAGAAAGCTAAAAAGCTGAAGTTGGAATAACATCTGCGTTGTAAGCAGAGTTCATGTGTCAAATGACTTTGTCCATTCTACTCTGTGACTGCATACTAAGTGGTGTTACAACGTTTGGCCACCAACCTCAAAATTATTAAAACCTCACCACTTATTTCAATGTGGATACTCAGCTGCATTCAAAACACACTCTTCCCATGAATTTCAAATTGACTTGTCCTGTATAATGCAAGTAAACTGCAGAAAGTTTTTACATTTTCAATTGGTAAGGAGAAAAAGCTTTTTCCCTTCCTTGCTACCATACAGCACATTCCTACACTTTGTGATAGAAAGGGTCTTTGAAAGGCAAGCCTTCTGCTTCCATGTAAGAAGCAAATGTTACCTTGCTGGAATTTGCAGTGAGCCCTTGTTGATACCTAAGACTATGTATGGGTGAATAATATTTTAACAGCCTTCATTAATTTAAAAGGAGTTTTTCCATCCTGTGGAAATGAACAGATACAATGATAAATTGCCTTCTGGGTTGAGTGCTTAAAACCTCATTGGAATAGGTTTTTCTGGCTGTCCTTCAACAGAAATTTTAGTTCTGCCTCATAATCACCTGTTCATCAAAAAGAGATGCTACTTCCTTACTTTAAAGACAAAGGGAAGAATACTCTTCATTTGTAATACTCCTAACACATGAAATGTTTTGCCCTCTTGGGTGCAACACTGCCACCAAAAAAGCAGTGCAAGATGTTATCACTGCAGTAATAAAATCAAGCAAGCATTTCACAACAGCAGAGTGCCTTTATCCCAAAGGATTTGCAGAGAAAGTAGTACAAGAATTGCTGCTCTCTGAAATGCAGTACACATACACTCAACCTCGTGCTATTAGATGAACCTGTTGTAAAAGACTAAGGCAGCTCAACCACACATGGGACAGCAGAGAGGAGGAATTGAAAAGTATCATCTAAGAGGGAAATTCCAGTGGAAATTAAGGTAGGTTGAATGCAAGCTGGTACTTAACCAGATCTAACATCTGCCATTATATAATTTAATGAATAAATAGACCTTTGCCTATTCCACATGCACCAGAAATCCAATTTTCCAATGTTATGGAATATATTGGTCTCAACTCCCATTTTTCAATCTGTTATGGAATATATTGCTCTCGTGTTTAAATGGACTCAAAGAGGAAGGAACTCTACCCACTTTCAAGATTGGAAAATAGTTACTTGGGACCAAAAAGCCCACAACACACAAACTTCTGTCAATGGCCTTTCAAAGGTACTGGTATGATTGACAAGCTTTCAAACAGAAAAATGCCAGATGGAAAACTATCCGAGCATCAATATTTCAAAGGATATAAACCACTCTCTTCAGCTGTAAAATACATCCATCTAAAGCTTCTGTGTATGAATCATGGCTTTTTTGTTTGGTTTACTCGTATTGTGATGATGAGCTGGAAGACAGAGGGAGGAGACGGAAAAGCACAAGGGGCTCCTGTCTTATGAGCAGGTACCCCTAAAAGAGCTCTCAGTTCATTAGAAAAGCCCAGGAGAGTTCCTTTTCTTCAAGGCTTGTTTCTCTGCAACCTGTCAGTCCAAGACCAACTGAAAGATATTTACTTTGTGATCCTTTAATCTGTGCAGGCTAAATTGAACCACTGGGGGCTGGCTGAATCATTAAATTAATGAATCATTAAAGTTTGTGGTTTTGTGAGGAGCAAGTGTCTGAGCAGAAAAATAACAGTAAGAAAGGTAAGAGTTCTGAAGCTTAGTGATCTCATGCTGGCTGCACAATATCCATCGTCACAGGACTTAGAAATCCAATGCAGGTCTTCATATGCTTCAAACCACTTTGCCTAAGGCTGTGGATATGTCCCACCCCTCAAAGTCACGTAGGTCAAACTGTATTTATTACTAATTCAGGCTGAGCAATGCAACAGTATTAACTCCAGCATGAAATACCACAAGCAGCAGATGTCCAGCAACAACTGTTTTCCTACAAATAAACAAAGTGGTGTGCTGAATTCTTGAGCAGCATCTAAAGGACACCAAACTTCACCCAGAGACCCAGCAGAGATCTAAAACAAAGCAAAGCATACTGCTGTGAGATGCTGAACTTCCTTATAGGGGCAAAAAATGTCTAAGAAAGTCAAGTGAAATCAAGTTTATGTCCTAGAAAGGCGGAGAAGGAGGAGGAAGAAGAAAATATCAATAGATTGAAATAGCTTATTTTATTGAACTCTGTGTAAATAAAGATAAGCTTACATAAGTACATCGTTGTTCACAAAAATGTTCTCAGAGTCGGTTAAGTAAAAACACTTCCATTACTGCTTTGAGTAGATGCTTTTTACATATATTCATTTCAAGCACTATTCTCTAAAATCAGAGGTATCAGCTTTACAAAAGGTGGGGACTAAAAGACTGAAGAATCAAATTATTCCCTCTTGCCTTTAGAAAATATCATGATGGCTACTTGGAGAGAGATTAGTTCTGTCTGAGCACAAAAAATTATCTGTAAGT